>SKCR01035154.1:0-244143 GCA_019454045.1 Zanthoxylum bungeanum
CTGTTTTGGGGAGTACAAATCAAAGACATCACCCAGAAGCTTGACAGAATGGAACTTCCATTCCAAGTCAAGCACCATACGAAACCTCCTGATTTTCTTTCTTTCTTTTCAGGAACCACTAGTGCAACAAAGAATAAAAAGGTGGCACAAGCACTGAATGGGACAAAAGTCTTTTTGCCCATTTACCGTTGGAAGAGACCCTTCAAAAGCAACGTATACGGGATTGTCTTTAATCGGACGTCTAAAACGACGCTGAAACCTCCTTGACAGATAGATTTTAGTCACGTATGGCTGAAGATGAACAATTTAGCGCTAGTAGGGAGGCAACCCATGCAATTTGTTGTAATTTTTTTTTTATATATTTTGTGTATACATGTTGTAGAATTTTTTATTTTTGTGTGTTATTTTTGTAGGGAAAAGCACAAACTGAGCATTTTAAGACAGAATGAATGGTGTTTGGCAATCACAAAGATGAGAACCAAATCATTAGCGATGGCTGAGTAAGGAATGAAATCTTGAGACGCATCTTAATGGATTTATATACCAAACGAGTGGCGTATTGCGTACACAATTATGTTGCCTTAATTATTGCTTGGATTTGCTTTTCTGTTGTAATTATCTTTATTTTTGTAGATAGGATTCAAAATTTTTGACATTTCACGATTTCTTTTGTTTTGCTTAGCTAACAAACGTCCTATGGAAGATACTAGTGCTATTATTACTCACCATTTCCAGGTTCTATAAATTCAACTCATCATTGCACTTTTGAAGACATCCATATTTGAGAAAGAAATATATAAAAATGGAAGCCACTTTAAGAAGACGAGTTGAAAACATATGTGTGTTTTGCGGTACTAGTGTTGGTACAAAACCACAATACGTAGAAGCAGCACAGGAATTGGGTCGAGTCTTAGCTGCAAGGAATATGCACTTAGTATATGGCGGAGGCAATCTTGGACTAATGGGGATCGTTTCAAAGGCCGTACAAGAAGGAGGCAGTCACGTTTTGGGAATCATCCCAAAACCCTTGGCAGAGGCAAATCTTATTGGATCATCAAACGGAGATGAACTGATCATGCCAGGTATGTCTGAACGATTGGTAGAAATGATTAACCGTGCTGATGCTTTTATCGCTTTGTCAGGTGGCTTGGGTACATTGGAGGAAATTTTTATAGTATTATCTTGGGCGAACTTGAACATACACCAGAAACCAATTGGGCTATTTAACGTTGATGGATTTTATGATTTTCTTTGTGTGTTTCTTGATGATGCCCGGAGAAATGGGTTCGTGTCAAAACCTTTGAAAGAACTACTCTTTACTGCCAGAACTGCTCCGGATCTAATTGACCAACTCTTAGCCTATGAACCACAAGTTGACCCTATCCTTTCAAAGATAAATTGGTCCGAGGACGATCGTGGTAAGAGGCGTCGGATTAATCTGGATCTTAACCTTTAATTTCCTGTAGAATTTCAGCTAACCAGGTATTATCTTCTAAACTCTTCTTCTACTGTTTAAGACATTGGGGACAATGTCTCATTTAGGTTTGGGGGAGGGAATTAGTTGATCAGTACCTTGTTTTTAGTTTGTGTGTTATTTTTATTTTTAGTCCAAAATTTTTCGAAAAATACAAAAAAATTGAAAAATTTTCAAAAATTACAAAAATATTTTGTGTTTTTGTGTTTTTATTTTGACTAAAAAGGTGAAACTGGTAAGAGATAGATGAGTAAGGAGTTTCCACTCCTGAGACGTATCTCAAGCCTATTTTCGAAATAAGTTAATTTTTGTTTATTTCCTTTTAAATTATTTAATTTGTAAATTCTCCATAATACTGACTAAAATGGATCTTCATATGCTCAGTTGACAGGTATTATCAATATGCATAGTAACATACGGACATGATTTATAATTGAAAAGTTTGTAATATTCAGTGCTCTAGTTTAATTGGAGGAAGCATCTCAAAAAGCGATGAAGTAAAAAAAAATATGAGATCTGAGTTATTAAGTTTGTAAGGGTGTTTTAACACCTAGTGCCCTAAAGCCAACTGGTTTGGGAGTCACTGGCCCAAAGCTCGCTACATGGATCAAAGATGCTGCAAAAATATATATATCTGAAGTCTGAGTAATTAAGTCTGTAGGGGTGTCTTAACACCTGGTGCCCTAAAGCCAACTGGTTTGGGAGCCACCGACCCAAAGCTCGCTATATAGACAGAAGGTATTGTATATAAATAAAAAATCAAAGAAAAAAAAATCAGAAAAATTATTCCATTGTTACAAAAAGGTGTGAATTCTGATAAAACTTTAGGACAAGAATATTACTCTCTTATCAACTGCACTTGTGACTGTTGTGGGCAAAAATGAGTTGTTTAATATTTTGTTGGTTGTGTATATGGAGAATGGTAAATATAATCGGAGAATTTATTTATTCAATAATTTAGAAAGAAACAAAACAACTAGTAACTTGGAGTAGAAATTTCACCTGATTAGTTACTAACTTCTTTATTCTCTTTTATCTTGTCTTTTTGCTTTTGTGTGCATTAGTTTCACTACCTTTTTACTTTTATAAAATGTTTGTGGGTATCATTGTTGTAAACCCTCACGAGACTACAACTCGTCCACTAGGGACACCTAGGGGTTTAAAGGTTGTTGCATATGCTAAATGCAACTGTGATCCCTACGAAAGTGGCTTAGTTAAATTTTATTATGTTATTTTATTTTGTGTTTTGCTCGAGGACTAGCAAAATGTTAGGTTTGGGGGTGTGATGAGTGGTAAATCTATCACTATTTCCCACTCATCTAACCTAATATTTTGTATAATTTCTCGAGTTTTGTGAACGTTTTGATGTGTTTTATTGTTATTTTACAGATAAATAAAGTTTGGGAAGCATTTGAAGCAATTTGGGGCCAAAATAGAGGAAAAATGACAAAAGGGCAATTTTATAATTGGTCAGCGTCGCGACGCCAAGACCCTACGCGTCGCGACGCCTAAAGTGAGCCGGTCATGCTAACGTGCGCCGAGGGACACGTGTCAGAATCTGAGAAATTGGACTTGCTAATGTCGCCGACCTTGCTAACGTGCGCCGTGCCACGTGTCATCATCACAGAAGATCAGCTAAAATGCGACGTCTGCCGCGTGTCGAAATCTCATTGGACCAAAGCAAGCGTGTGCCATGTGTCGAGTTCTCATTGGACCGAATCACCGGTGAATCACATGTTGCCACGTGTCAATCTCTAATTGGACCAATCCTAAGCGCGTGCCACGTGTCAGATGTTCATTGGACCGAAAGCTCAGTTAATCACTGTGTGCCACGTGTCGACTTCTCATTGCACCACCTTCACCTCGTGACACGTGTCACCTCATGATTATGTCGACAATGCACGTGGTCAAAAATCGCGTGGACCGAAGACGCGTGCTGGCGTCTCGACGCCAAGCACTTTGGCGTCGCGACGCCAGAAGCCGAATGTGCCTATAAATTGAGCTCCTCTTCACTTCATTTCTTGTGCTTTCCTTGGGAGCTTTTCCCTGTTTTTAGAGGATTGCATCTAGTTTTGTATATATAAATAATATTTTTAATTATGTATGTTAATTTTCAGTAATAATAATAGTTCTTCTTCTTCTCTTTTCTTTTATGTTTTGTAGTTAAATTTCCCCTGGGGTAAAAGGTGAAACATTTAATATAATTATCTAGGTAAATCGCACTTATTTATAATTTATAAATTATAATTTAACCGGATTAATCAATGTCAGACTTTATTACCGCCTATATGGTTGGGTTAAATATAAATTACTTTACCGCCTATATGGCTGGTCTTTATGTGACAGATAATTACCGCCTATATGGCTGGTGTAATTGGACTAAATGGATTATCGCCTATATGGCTGGTTTTAAATGTTTAACATTATTAATTCCTGAGAAAGCGGAACAGAAAATAATTTATATATTATAATAAGTGAGATTCCTAGATATGAAATATTAAATGTAGATCCTCTAACCCCAGCATTTTATTTTATTCTAGGGAAGTGACGAAACACAATATTCACACTTAATAATTGATTTTCTTTTTATGGGTAATTATTTAGTTTGTTTATTGAGTCTTAAGCTTAATGCTTCTTGTTGTCTGATCACCAATAAGATTGATATGGTAAACTTAAAATGAACTAGACATAGGGATTTTGGGTTTCAGCCTTAGATTCAATAGCCCACGATCTTCCTTGGGGATAGATAACCCTTTAATAGATTTCCTTACAGGATAGACATATACCTGTCGGGCGGGGGTAGCCACAATTGGAACTTGATCTTAATGAATCCAGGTAATTTGGTTGACATATACATATGGTTCAATTAGGTTATACTGGGTATTTGCGTCTGACCATTGACATAGGCTTTTGCATATTTTCGTGTTCCAGGTTAGCAAACTGATTTATTACACATAAATAAGAGAATCAATTCATCTTTATAATAATATTGTGTGGAGTCACGACCCTAGATCTTTGAGTCTTTTCTATTATTTTCCTTAGTATTTTCTTTTGAGTCTGTTTTTATTTTATTTTGCAAAACCACATTCAACCAATCAAAAGCAATCAATTCTATTCTCCCTATAATTAGATACTTGTAAATAAATAGTATCAATAATTAATAACAACAGTAGGAATTAAGTCCTCGTGGGATCGATATTTTTATACTACTTGAACCATACGTGCGCTTGCGTTATACGTGTGTGTTTACGCCGGTCAACCATGATTATGGAAACTCTTCCGAAGAGTTTCCTGTAGTTTAAAAGAAACTATGTTATGAACAAGTTGACTTTTACTTTGACCCAACTGCTTAATGAGCTCACCCATTACGAGTCCATGGTTGTGGATCCTCGTAAGTCCGGTGTTGAGGCAAATGTTGCCGAGTCTTCTAAATCTGTAAAGATAAAGAAGAACAGCACTGGGAAGGCTAAGGCAAAGCCCATGAAGAAGAAGAACAAGAAAGGCTCCAATGATGCCAAGCCCAAGGGAAACTGTTTCCACTGTAATAAGAATGGGCATTGGAAAAGGAATTTTCCTAAATACCTTGCTATGCTGAAGGAGAAAAAGGAAACAGGTAAATATGATTTACTCGTTATCGAATCTCTATTAGTGGAGGATGATAAATCCGCCTGGATTGTTGACTCTGGAGCCACTAACCATGTTTGTTCTTCTTTGCAGCTACTTGACTCATGGAGGGACCTTGCTGAAGGTGACTACACCATGAGGGTCGGGACAGAGGATGTCATTTCTAGTTTAAATTTTACAAATAACAGTTATTTAAATTTGAACAATGTGTTATTCATTCCTGGTTTTCGCAGGAATTTGATTTATGTTTCTAAACTTTTGGATGATGGTTATTCAGTTTCTTTTAATAGCAATTTGGTTATTATTGGTAGAAATGGATTAACCATATGCACAGGAAACTCAGAAAACAATGTGTATGTGTTAAGACCGTTAACACATAGGTCACTGCTAAACATCGAAATGTTTAAGGTTGAGAAACCTAAAACTAAACGGAAAATGATTTCTCACGCTGACACATATCTTAGGCATCTTAGACTTGGTAATATCAACCTTGATCGAATAGACAGATTGATAAAGAACAGAGCCTTAAACCAGTTAAAGCTCGGAACTTTACCAGTCTGCGAATCATGTTTAGAAGGAAAAATGATCAAGAGACCTTTTACTGGAAAAGGTATAAGAGCCAGTCAACCACTTGAGCTAATACATTCGGACGTTTACGGACCGATGAATGTAAGAGCCCGAGGTGGTTATGAATACTTCATCATATTTATTGAAAATTATTCTAGATATGTGTATGTTTACTTAATGCAACATAACTCAGATACTTTTGAAAAGTTCAAAGAGTATCATGCTGCGGTTGAGAACCAGTTAGGTAAAACAATCAAAACTCTACGATCAGATCGTGGAGGAGCATACCTTGACAGAGATTTCGAGGAATTCTTAGTTGAGCATGGGATAGTATCCCAGCTCACAGCACCTGGAACACCATAGCAAAATGGTGTTGCAGAGAGGAGAAATCAGACCCTACTAGACATGATGAGATCTATGTTTAGTTATAGCTCACTACCTAGTTCGTTCTGGGGATATGCACTACAAACTGCAATGCATATCCTTAATGTAGTTCCATCTAAGTCTGTTCCTAAGACTCCCTTATAGTTGTGGAATGGTCGTCAAACTAGTTTACGATATTTCCGGATATGGGGGTGTCCAGCACATGTCCTGAAAAATAAGACTACAAAGTTGGAGCCACGTTCTTAGGTGTGCTTATTTGTAGGCTATCCTAAAGAGACTAGGGGTGGATTCTTCTATAGTCTTGATGATAACAAAGTATTTGTATCGACAAATGCTATGTCTCTAGAGGAGGACTATATGAGGGAGTTCAAGCCTCGAAGTAAAGTGTTACTCGAGGAGTTACTTGCTGGTTCGACCAGCACACCATCGTCAATGTCAATTTACAAATACATAGCACCTTCGACATCTGAGCGTTAGATGCAAGTTAGTCAGAATGATCTACCACCTAGACGCAGTATGAGGGTTGTACGACAACCTGATTGCTACCTTGGGGTTGGAGAGGCACACGTTGTCGCATTCAGTGATGGTATAGATGATCCATTAACCTATCGTATTGCAATGGATGATTCTGACAAAGAGGCATGGCTCAAAGCCATGAACCTAGAGATTGAGTCTATGTACTCCAACTCAGTCTGGGAACTTGTAGACCAACTTGATGGGGTGAAACCCATAGGTTGCAAGTGGATCTACAAGAGGAAGAGAGGTGCAGATGGGAAGGTACAGACCTTCAAGGCTAGGCTAGTGGCCAAGGGTTATACCCAGAAAGAGGAAGTTGACTATAAGGAAACTTTCTCGCCAGTAGCCATGCTCAAATCCATCTGCACTCTTCTCTCCATTGCTGCATATTATGACTATGAAATTTAGCAAATGGACGTCAAAACTGCATTCTTCAATGGAAATCTTGATGAGAGTATCTATATGATACAACCAGATGGGTTCATATCCCAAGGTCAGGAACAAAAGGTTTGCAAGCTGCAAAGGTCCATTTATGGACTTAAGTAGGCATCTCGATCTTGGAATATAAGATTTGATACCACGATCAAGTCTTATGATTTTGAGCATAATGTTGATGAGCCTTGTGTAAACAAGCGTGTCATTGACGGGAAGGTGGTTTTTCTTATTTTATACGTCGATGATATTTTACTCATTGGGAATGATGTAAATATATTATCGGACGTGAAGACCTGGCTAGCTAACCAATTCCAAATGAAAGATTTGGGAGAGGCCAATTATGTTCATGGGATTTAGATACTTCAGGATCGCAAGAAACGACTGTTAGCTATGTCTCAGGCATCCTATATCGATAAGATCCTTGTGCGATTTGGGATGCATAATTCCAAGAAAGGTAATCTGCCTTATCGGCATGGAATTCATTTGTCAAAGGAACAGTCTCCTAAGACACCTCAAGATGTTGAGGAAATGAGACATATCTCATATGTCTCAGCAATTGGTAGTCTCATGTATGCTATGTTATGTATGAGACCAGACATTTGTTTTGCAGTGGGAGTAGTTAGTAGGTTTCAGTCGAACCCAGGATTGGATCACTGGGTGGTTGTGAAACACATTCTCAAGTATCTTAAGAGAACGAGAGATTATATGCTTGTGTATTCCAGTTAGGATATGATCCTAAGGGGATATACAGACTCTGATTTTCAGACAGATGTCGATTCTAGGAAATCAACATCTGGATCAGTGTTTACCCTAGGTGGTGGGGCTATAGTATGGCGGAGTATAAAATAATATTGCATTGCTGACTCCACCATGGAGGCTGAATATATAGCAGCTTGTGAAGTAGCTAAGGAAGCAGTCTGGCTCCGTAAATTCTTGGGAGATCTGGAAGTTGTTCCAGATATGGATAGACCACTCACACTTTATTGCGATAATAGTGGTGCAGTGGCAAACTCCAAAGAACCAAGAAGCCACAAGAGGGGAAAGCATATTGAGAGGAAATATCATCTCATCAGGAGATAGTGCAGAGAGGAGACGTTACCGTCACAAAGATTGCATCCACAGAGAACCTGGCTGATCCATTTACAAAGACATTGTCGGCTAAAGTGTTTGAAGGTCACCTAGATGGTCTAGGATTATATGACATGTCACATTTGCTCTAGTGCAAGTGGGAGATTGTTGGGATGTATGCCCTAGAGCTACATATAATGTAAATGGCTTTATGTGTTTTGCAATAAAATGATGAATTATTCATTTATCAAAGTGTTTGTTTAAATTTCGCATATTATAAATTATCTTGAATACCCTAGATTACTTATGTGCCTTCAGACTTAGTGTATGAGTGTCGTACAATAGGATTTAAGTCTGAAGTTAGTAATCTTAAATAGTCCATAGAAAGCAAACATAGCGGGTACTTTGTTTGCGGTTTATCTATAGCTGCGGTCCATTCTATATTTGTATGGTGACCTTGATATGGGATCTAAAATGTAGAGACATGAGAATGGAGGCACCTTGTATGATGTGATCATATAGGACTGGACCCAGATGAAAATGAAATTCTTTTAATATCCGTTAAACAAAGAAAGTCATTTCGATCTACTAAATGGTCATATGTGGATTGATTTTAATCTTGAGTGTACTACGAACTCCTGCATGGCAGGCTATGTCCTTTGATTTACAAAGGTGAGGTTGGTGTAGCAGTCCCGACCAATAGCTACGTACTTTGGGGGCATGGTCTATTGTGTAGCTAGGAACATTTTACATAGATATGTAGTTCACTCCTTCTTGCAAGAAGTAGAGGAGTATCTTTCTTAAGGGTTGATTCGATACTTGAACGGTTAGAGCGCTCAAGTCTTTCTATTACGAATACAAAGATTAAAATTCATAATCGTTATGAATAAATCGTTCATTAGAGAATCAATGGTACTTAAGGTAAAAATAATTAGAGGGGTATAACGGATATTATGACCCGGCTCTAATTACGAGATACTCGTGAAAGGTTAATCTATATGTAGTGACTATATCGATGGACACCGACTTGGTTCGGCTTAATAAATCATTTGCGGCAACGAGAGTGCAACATCAGATTTTTAGTGGAATAACCTGGAGTTAATAATTCAGAATAATTAAATAAGAGCTTAATTAATATTTAGAGATTATTGGAGTTCGGAACTGTAGGTTCATTTGGTCCCCGTGCTAGCTCGATTTACTATAGCGGATTTAATATAATTGGATAGTCCAATTATATACTCACAAATGTATAAATATTATTAATATGATTAATAATATTATTTTGTCACACTTGGAACTATATATTAAAAGTTAATATATGGTTTTAATAATTACATGATAATTATTAAAATGAACAAAATTAAATTATATTTTATATAATTTAATAAGGCTAAACTTGGAATTTTCAATTTTTGGGTTTTGGAAACCCTTGGTATTATTTTATAAGTTATGGCTTTCAAAATGTTAATTAAATATTTATTTTTGTAACATATATTGGCTTTATGGAAAGTTAATATTCGAGTTGCAAAAATTAATATTTTCCTATGCCTTGGCCGATTCTTTGATAGTGGGAGTGGATAGGGTTTTGTTTTATTTTGTAAAATTAAACCCTAAGTATAAAAAAGAAAATATAATTTTTCTTTTGAGAAGCACCTCATTCTAACCCTAGCCACCTTTCTTCTTCTTCTCCAATTCTCTCAAAAGTTGAGAAATCAAAAACAAAAGAAAAAGAAGAAAAAACAAATAATCAAAAGAACAAAAGTTGTTTGTGTGACTCAATCCCTAAATCGTTTTATCTTGTGAGTCTTGCCCACATAAGTTTCCGTTGGTAACGAGATATAGTTCGGAAGACTTGTGGTGTCGAACAAAATTCATCTTCATCTCTTTCTATTTGTATTCGGCAGTGAGTATTATTTTGGCTCATTGCCCCCCTTTCTTTGTGAAAAGGAACTCTGTTTGGTTTCGTTTTAATCCAGAATTTTTGGGGAATATTTTGTGATGTTTTGGGGCTGTTTGCAAGTGAAAAATGAGAACCAAAACACAGCTGTTGTCCACGCATTTCAGGGGCTATTTTTACAGTGTGTTGGGCGCGAATCGACTCAAAAACAGTCCAATTTTTGTCCGGCTATTCGGGACTGTTCGGGGACTGTTCTGGGGCTGTTTCGGGGCTAGAATTTTATCTAAAACGGAAGCAAAATTTTAGTGGTGATAGCAGTAGCTTTCAGAATTCAAAGTAGAAGGGCAGAAAAAATTTTCAAGTCCGATCCGTGTTCCTAAACCATTTCCGCTGCGTGAGGAAAGCGTTTCCTACAATAAGTAATCAGAGGTAGTAAAAAGATAGAGGTACAAAATGAGATGATAAAGAAAACACCAGAACTTATAGTAGTAAATAGCATATAGAAACCCTGAACAAGAACAAAATGTTGAGTAAACCTGGGTAAAATTCCTTCTTTTCTACTAAGATTCATTTTCTCATCAAAAAACTCCTTCAGGTTGACATAATATCCATAAGCATCTCTTATAGATTCCAAAGTTTCCCCCGAATAGTGAAAATAGTCAGAAAAATAAGAGAAGTAAAAGATTAGGATTAGTCAATAGAGTTTCCAGTAAATCCAAGCTAGCATAAAAGATGTAGAAGTTCTGGATACCCAAACCCAGATCCATGAGCAAGTAAAATGAAAGACGTAAAGATAAGTGATTAGTTACCTTAACCAAAGAAACAGATATAGATAAGATCTGACTTACCAAAATCCTCGCCACCCAGTGATTCCAGTAAAGAAGTTGTGTTGATAAAACCTTTATCATACCTACTTTATATAAGTAATAGACTTTACCATGACGTCGACACCCATTGAGATATAGACTTCTGCCCACCCTATACCAGTACTAGGTAAAGATAACTGTAAGGAAGTTTGATAAGAATTTATCCTACGTAAGAAACGGAAAATACTGAATGATAGGCCACCAGATGAGAACTAAGGGGGTTTCAAGAGATAGAAAAGAAAAAACCCGACTCGAGTCAAAATGGATAAGTTAGTAGTACCTGTGGAAATCCATAGATGGGACCAATGTATAGGACACAGGAGCTGGGCGACGCATGCTGTTCTAGACTCAGAGCCTAGTTGGGAGTACGGAGTAGCCAACGGAGGACTAAACCGGAGAATAAAGGAGTCGCCACCCGGTGTGAACCGGGAAAATAATTTAAGGCTGCACTCACCCCTCGCAAGGGAAGACCTCAAACCGTTGGGTTCGGAATGGTCCCTTACTTATGTCAATTGTAATGGATGGATTTGTGTAATATTAACCAAGTCTACAAGACATACATTGGTAAAACTACTCTAAATTCCTATAGGCCTAAATCTAAATTCGCATGCTTTGAAAGTAAATTTTTACAACGGCAAACATTCGGCATCACACATCAAACATGCTACATACATAGTAATCTAAACATACCTAAACTTAAATTCCTCATACAAAAGATAAATAACTAAAACATGCTTGAAATAAAATAACGTTCTAATGACCTAATCATGCTCAAATACAAGTTGGATGAAATGGAATACATGAATCCTTCAAGTGGTACGGGGCATTGTATCCCGAGTGCAAACCATAATACCGTCCATTCGGATTCGGCTATGGAATTTATGTCCGGGTTTCCATCCAATATACCACAAGAAAGAACACATATTACATTCACCCAAAATCACATCATACACTAAATCATTATTTCATGTGAACAAATTCCAAATAACATGCCAAACTAACTATTCATGCTAAACACATTTTTTTTAAATCATTATTTTATGTGAATAAATTTAATAATATAGACCCTCAGGTCTAACCTTTTTTTTTCGTTCTTTTGAGGTGCGTTATATGGCCGTCGGAAAGGCTAAGACACCACAATTCCACCGGTTCACTGTTTCAACATTTTGCTCACTGTTTCGCTGTTTCGTCCGTTGTTTCCACTTCGTTTCGCTGCAATTTAAATCTCCACACTTTGCTCACTGGTTTGCAATGAATTATGGGCTATTTTGGTGAATTTTGAGGGGTATTGGACAGCCGTTTGTTCGGTTTCTCGAAGATTTTCAAGTGCAGTTTTTTTTATTCACTGTTTCGGTGAATTTTGGGACTGTTTTGAGTGTGTTTGAGCTGATGTTTTGGGCGAATTTTAGAGAGTGTTTAGGGTAGTTTATTCACTGGTTTGGGGGCTAAAATTAGGGTGATTTGGGTGCTATTTCCAGGGGGCAAAATTGCATGAACTGCAGGCCTAATTAGGGGCTGTTTTGTGTGTTTCTTGGGACTGAAATGGGAGTGCAGTGGCGTGAATCTTAGGGGCTTGTGAAGGAAGCTTTGTGGGTAAGGGGCACAGCTGCGTTTTGGGCTGATGAAGGTGTGTTGATGGCTTGTGAGCTGGGCGCTTGTGAGGTTTTGGGCTGACGAATGTGAGATGAGAGGCGTTGATTGTGAACGGCTGTGGACGTGATGAGGGCAAGGGCTACTGAAAGTTGTGATTGGCGTGAGGTAGTGGGGCGTTGATGGCTTTGTGAATTTGCAGGTGGCGTGATTTTGTAAGGGAAGTGATGGCTATTTTTGCTCTTCCAAAATGCTAAGTGAGTGATTGGTATTTTTGCTTGATATGTATTGATATGTCCTAGCTTCTCCAAGGCAGAAAAATGAGGGTTTAAATAGGCAAATGGAGGGCATTGATGAGATTGGCAAGTGATGGTGAAAGGTAATCAATTTGATGACATGTTTTGTTGGGAAATGGAGGAAAGGTAATGTATAATTGTGATTCTTTGTTGAAAATGAATAAATGTTGAAAGGAAAGGAAATGAAATGACATGTTTTGTTGGGAAATGGAAGAAAGGTTATGTATAATTGTGATCCTTTGTTGGAAATTCAAAAAAATGTGATGGAAAATGAAGAAAATGAGAGGGGATGGTGATGGGTGTGGGGTGTGATGGCTTAAATGATGTGGGGTTGATCAAATAATGCCTTGGAATTTTGGTGTCAAGGTAAAAGGTGAGATTAAAGGTGTAAAGTAAATGGTAGAAGAGTAAATCATGTTTGAATAGTGCATGGAGGGGTGAAATCATGTGCATGGGCGTGGGCTTTATGGATGGTGGACTTGGTGTTTGATTTGTCTTGGTTTCATGGGCTTTGGATGTGGGTTTAGGTGGGCTTAGAGTGGTTTGCGGGAATTTCGGGCCAAAGATATACCTCGAAACGAAGATTCAACAAGCGAACTTAGCGAATCAAAACCAATAATATGTCAATTCTTGACTTCTCCTTTCCGACGACCGTTTTCCACAACTTCCACGACTTAAAGGTAGTGCCTCCTTACGAGACTCCTCATCGGGTTCGATATACAAAAATGCAATGCCTACACAATGTTAACAGAGATTCTTAAAGGTTTTAAAAAAAGACAGATTTATGAGATATGAGACAATCGGAAGTTAACAAAGAATACCAGCATGAACAGTAAGATTATATGGCGTAGCTGTAGCCTATAGCAAGAGTAGAGAGCAGATCTAGGAAGTAGTCAATAGGAATAAGTCATCATTAACCTTGGAAGCACAATATGGAACTGAAGAATAAGTTATGGAAATAAATAATAAAGGAAACTATGGGAAGTAATAAAGAAGTTCAGTATAATAAGGCATGAGACAGTAATATAAATGGAAAGCTTACCTTAAGCTTGGAGTAGTCGACACAGATTCCGACAGTATAAGCGATAACTCTTCTGTCCAGTGGCCGACCCCCATGAGGTGTATAGGCACCCTATCAGACCATCGTTGGAGTTGGATAGTTGATAGAAACATGTATTTTTCCAGATCTTCAAGGAAAATAAGTATTCACCCCTCAACTTACAGTTTAGCAAAGACTGAACAAGTAATGAAAAACATCAGACAAAATGGATAGACCACGAGACAGTTAGACAACCGAACCATTGAGTTCAACAAAGCATAGATAAGAAACATGAGAAAGGATAGTCTGAAGTCATGGTGAGTCGAGCCAAATATAGGAATCATTATTGTATTTAAGACCCTTAAAGGAGTTAAGGCTCAAGAACACAAGTGGACTATGGAGAACGATTCCCATAAATATAGTAGATAACCCTTAAGGAGTATTATTGTACTAAGCCGGAAGAAATAGATGGGGAGCAGTACCTAAACCAAAATGTTAGTAGAAATATCTTAAGTAAACGAAGACGATAGAGTCTCCAGGAGAGTAAAGAAGTTCAAGGAACCGAGATAAGAAAGAAACCTATGTAGCAGAGTAAGCTTTTTAAATAAGGAATAATAAATGGAGTATAGTAAGACTCTGGGAGAGAGAAATTACTTCGGGCGGTTAAGCAATAGAGACTGGTGAAACGAAGTATAGCGAAAGTTCACAATAAGAGGTAGTATGGTCCATGGTCGGAAAACGGATTGAGAGTACAGTTGAAACAAAGAAATTCATAGTGTACCTAGCAGAAGCACCTTAGTGTGAGAACCAACACCATATATGTATACGCGAGAGCCCTATGCATCTAGATAACTAGCACGTGCCATTACAGCACAGATAACTTGTAAGATCAGTACAATCGAAAAAGGTTTTAGGATCAAAATCCCACCATCTCCACCCTCAATTATACAACAGTAGCCAAGATAGACCTCGATGATCGCTTCAAGATACTTCCAGGAACAAGTAAATGCGTAATGGAAAGAGACCGAAGCGTAAGACCCTCAGATATAATACACGAGCTGAATAGACAAAGAAAATGACTCTAAATGAGATATTTAGAAGAGAAGTTGTCTAGAGGAAACCATGAAGAGAGAAATTATTAGTCTAGTAGTAATATGAATATAAAGGAACAACGTTAGACATGGCTAGGAGCATGTAAGAAATGATATCCTTCGGATAAGAAAGTAGAGACATAGGCCACAGAAGTTCTAGGAATATAACATAGCAAGAAAAAGAAGACAAAAAGGTCAACAAGTAAAAATTTGGAAGTATAACTATCGAGGTGTGACGACAGTATGAGAGAATACTAAGTAAGCAATGACATAAGTGTGTAACAATAAGGATTTTCAGTTTTGGAATGAAACCAAAGATCCATTACGTTTTAGCTCACATAATCTATACAAAGTACCCAGCCCTAGTCTAAATTAACCAAACCACGGGTTTGGGGTGGCCTTAGCCATGAGTATAGGTGGTTTGGTAGGTATTTGGTATAGTATGGGATCGAGAAGATAAGTTTATTGTAATATTGTATTCAGCACAGTGGGGGAATCATCAAGATATATTATACGTAACGATTATCGGGTGAGGATGATATTTATAAATCGTAAATATTTACATATATCTGAATTTTGCCACTTGACAGAGCACAACTATGGGGGCAAAAAAAAAGAGGATGTCCTAGAATGCAACCGGGTATGGAGAACAAGTTAGCGTGGGAAAAAAATAGGCAGATTTATAGTAATAACGAAAGTGAAAGTACGAAAAGACCACGAACTATAGCTAGGAATAGCCAGTGTCGACGCCAATTACAGGGAATGCAGTGTAAGCATAAGTATTCATACGGATAAGATCAGCTTAGAAAACTTATTTCGAAGTCTTTAGCCAATTGAGAAAAATCTCAGATAAACTATTTGGAAGTAACATACTTAGTACAAGAGCCATAGGTAGACAACTATAGTAAGCAAGTAGTATATAAAGAATCTGATCATACTTTATGAGATCCTAAGCTCTACGGATTGGCAAAGGCAAGGAAACTCTAAGAAATAAGCTCATAAGCAGTGGGAACTTAGTAAGAAAGAAAGAAATAGGGTCAAATAGTTGGTTAAGATATGATGACGATCTAGTATGTGGAGTTAAAGAAATATCTAGTAAGACCCATTTTTAAAGATCATTAAAATGTTATATTATAAAGACTAACTGAAGAACCTAGGGCATACTCAAGCCAAGGGAAATCGAAGGTCGATGCATGTAGTACAAAGCGCAATAATGATATCTTAATCGTGAAGAATAACAGAAATCCCTAAGCATATTTAGGAATTGTGGTTGTCATGGCAAGAGGTATAAGAGAATCCAAATCAGAATGGAATTAAGATGGGTAAGATAGCAAGCTATGAATATAGTACAATTTGGGAACTGATGGCTCATGCGAATAATTATAATAAAGAATGTTCAATATAACTAGAGGTTTAGAAATGAGACTTCCCTGATGCATAAAGTTAGTCATAGTATGACGGTAAGTGCTAAGTACTAAGCAGAAGTTCATGGAATGTAGATAAAGGATTTACCTCTCAGTCAGAAATTCAAGAAATTATTCACTAAGGCCCATACGGATAACCTCGAATCAAGACAAATTTATGAGTTAAACCCCAGAAAGGATTCGAGGACGAATCCTATTTAATGGGGGAGAATTTGTAACGTCCGGCAATCTTGACTACTGTTATATTGTGGGGCATATGATATATAATGTAAATTATGTACGGACATATATATATATATATAATGTAAATTATGTACAGACATATCTACACTCATGAGATAACTTTGGGGACAATCAGTAAATTCCTCGAAATCCCGATACGAAATTGTATGATGTTCCACTCCGAATAGCCCATGGTATTTGGGCCATAACCACTTTGTACGATCTCTGATTTTTATGAACATTATATCACCGGAAAGCTAAGATCAAGACCTAAAACTTCCGTGTTGAACATTTTTCCAAATTCGAACCAAAAATAAGTCAAAAATACAGGTCAAAAATCTGGATGAATAGTGCTTAAGGGTGAATCTATAGAATTCTCCAATTCTCTCAATTTTTCCAACACTTTTTATTTTAAAAGTTTTACAAATTAGCCATTTAATCTCATACTATATATAAAGGGTACTATTCCTTAATCTAAAAAAAAAAGGAAATGTAGAAGAGAAAAAAAGAAGAAGAATAAGAGAGGAAGAAGAATGAGATGAAAGAAAAAACAAGAAACAAAGACAAAGTACTAATGCATCAAGTAAATGAGTGTATAACTCATGGAAAGCTTTAAAGATGAAGGAATCACAAGAGAGGAGGTAAGACCAACTTGACCCAAATTTTAAATTGCGAAATCTTGATAATATGAAGATATGTTGGTGATAGTGGCATGTTAGAGATTGTATATTGGTGATTGATAAGTAAAGAAATTGATTGTAGAGTTAAGTGTCCAACTTTTGAAAATCTTAAAGGTTTAGTGAAAGACAAGGATAATGAGATTAAGGAGTATTTGAGGATGATGAAATGATAGTTTAGAATATGTAAATTTGATGTAATGGGATGGATTGTGTATTTGATTTAGTACGAAAGCATTGGTGATGCATTTGGGTAAGATAAATTTGAGGAAGCAAGTTTAGAAAGCTGAAAATCAGTTGCGTGTCGCAACGCCCAAGGGGTCAACATCGCGACGCGTACTGGAAAATTAAGGCAGATTCATTTATGGAATGTCCGCATCGCGACGCGAACTGGAAATTTTCACGTATTAGTTTCTGGAATTGTTTGAGATCAAAATTTCCCCCAAATTAGTTTTAATTCATACCAGTTCCACCCTAGCATGTTAGAGGCCAACCTAAGGGTCTTTTATCAACTCGTATACATACAATACAGCATATTATACGTATGTTATGCCTGAAAGTGATAACAAGTATTTAAAATGATAAATTTAGTTTAATTCTATAATACACTCCTCGATTTAATTTCTAATCAGAGTTATCACAGGAACCATAAAACCTTTTGGTGAAGTGACGTTATGCTAGCAGAACTCCAAATCAGTGAGTGGAGCTCTTTTCTTGGTTTGCTTTCTTTTAAATATTTTAATGTAAGACTTACATTTAAAAGCATATAGGGCGTTAGCCAGATTTATTTTCAGTTGTTTTAAGAAAAATCATGTTTAAGAAAGATTTGATTTAAATAGCTTGAGTTTTGTGATTTTTGTAGGCGTGAGGGAAAAACTCACATCAGTATGTAACTTATAGAATTGACGGACGACACATGCTCATGTAGAGGACTGAGGGGACGGTGATATGTAATGACCCCAAATCCTAGTTTAGGACTAGGGATGACAGATGCCCATAGATCCTAGATTCAGAGCTTGAAGGGTAGCATAGATCTGCTCCCCCAGTTCCAGTTCAGTGGCTTAGGGGATGGCGATATGTAACACCACAAGACCACTAGATTCAGGGGCAGATAGTGGCATGCTTTGGGGGACGGCGATACGTAACGCCCCAATATCATGGATTTTCACTCCTGGCTCTAGTTAGGCGTATGAGGGGACGACGATACGTAACACCCCCATACGTCAGGTTTTTAGAGACAGAAATCTATTTTCATAAACAGTTTTCAGATACATATTTCAGAGATAGTTCCAGAGAGAAGTGTTCTAGAAAGAGATCTACTTTCAGGAAAGAAAAGTTTCCAGAAAAGATCCGATTTGATTTTAAAAACATGATTTTCCATAAAGAATTTCAGTTTTCATTTTAAAATCATCCACTCACTTAGATCGTTCAAACGATCTAATCACTCCCCCTCACTCCTAGTTTCTCTGTTTTGCTGGTATTCTCGAAGGATGAGCTCGAAAGGATGGATACCGATGGCAGTCACTAGGGTATGGATTCTACCAGATCAAGTCAAAGAGAGAGAGTCCAATCAGAGTCAAATAGCAGTCATGTATCAGTCATTGATATTGTGGCAGTCGTTGTATAAGGTTAAAAATACTTATCAATAAAGTTGTAAAAACAAGTGGTATTGAGTGTACAATTATTAAGGTTGAGTTTGCATATCATGTTGTTTAGTTTGGGTTAAGAAATAGTATCAGTATTTTTCATAGTTAGAAAGTCAGAGGCTCATGGGGATAGTACAGCATATTCCCTGCCGGTAGCATCTCCCGAATTGGGGATGTTACATAAAAGAACTCAAGTTCCTAGACGGTGATGTTTCGAATATAGGACGATGTGTGGATATGTGAAAGTATAAGTTATTTGTGATGAAGATTGATGATTGCCATTTTTTTATGCAAAGATTAATACCAATTGCATTTCGTGAATTACTTCCAAGTCATGTTTGGCATCACTTACAGATTAAGTTTATTTTTAAAAGACTTGACATCAACTACTGTTAAAGTGGCTGAGATGGAAAGACTTGAAGAAGATATCACAATCATTTTGTTCAAATTAGAGCGTATATTCCCTTCAGCCTTCTTTGATTCTATGGAACATCTTCCAGTACACTTGCCGTATGAAGTAAAAATAGCTGGACCCGTGCAATACAGATGGATGTATCTATTTGAGATGTAACAATCGAAAATAATCTTACTTATTATTATGTCAATAGAGTTGCTGATTGTACATTTTTTATATGATTATTTTATCATATACCTTCGATATTTAAAGCATAATGTCAAAAACAAGGCAAAAGTCGAGAGTTCCATTTGTAATATGTACATAGTTGAGGAAGCATCAACATTTTGTTCTCATTATTTTGAACCTCATGTGAACATAAGGTTCTGACAAGTTCCTCGTAATGATGATGGTGGGAATGTTGAAGAGGTCGAAAGAAATCTCATAATTTTCACATATCTTGGTCGACCATATGGAAGATCAAAGAAAAAAAAAAGATTGGAATATAAAGAAATATTGGCAGCTCACAATTACATCTTGTTGAACCGTACTGAGGTTTTACCGTATTTGAAGTGAGTATTTTAATTTTTGCAATTATAATTATTTATTTCCTTCCAAGTCATATTCTTTTAGGTCCTATTCTGTCATGTGTTTATAGCATATACATTGATGAGTTAAAACAACTTGTGCTCGAAATCACTGAAGCTGAGATTGATGTTCAAATGATACACATTTTGCTGATTGGTTCCAAGGATATGTAAGTAATGAATTGGATGTACGTATAGGTTAAATGTTTGTTACAATGTACGCTAAAAATTTTCACTTTATTGGATAGGCAAGTGACAACAAACACTCTAGCAACAACATCTACATTAGAGATTTAGCAAAAAGTTCTCTGAGAACAGTCAATTATTTTAATGTGGATTTCGTTAATGGTTATAAATTTCACACTAAAAAGCATGGCTTCGATCGGGCCACGATGAACAATGGAGTTTGTATAATGGGATCTAACTACAATGATAACTCATGTGACTTCTATGGTCGATTGAAGGAAAATTTTAGAGGTAGAGTACCCTAGCATACCCATTAAGAGAACCATAATATTCAATTGTGATTTGTATGATCCGATTAATGGGACGAAGGTTCATACACATTGTAGTTGGTGGATGTCAACAAAAGACGCCCATATATAAAGTATGGACCATTCCTTCTCGCACTGCAAGCTTCATATGTGTACTATGTTCCTTACCTTGGCGCCAATCGAGACACAAGCGATTGGTTGGCCATATGCAAGATCAAAGTTAGGTCAACTATGGATATTAAAAAGCATCAAACAAAACTCATGTCCCAGAGACAACATTCCAATAAGATATAATGGAGTATGTGCATGAAAATGAAACAACTATATGTGGTTGATGATGAACTTGGTGATTTGAATGTATCAACTGGGGCATTGATTGATATAGACTTAGGGGGATGCTAAACAATAATCGGATGAACCAATTCTTCAATCAAGCTCGGAAGGGACAAAAGAAGATGAAAACAGTGATTTGTTAATGATTATGATATGGACTAGTGTTCAACATTTAGTGTTTATGTTCGACCTTACCTAGACTTTTTGTTAAATAATTAACTATATGTAACATTTTAAAAAACAGTATGTCATTAATGATGATGATAGTATTAATTATTAAAAAATAATTTACCGATCAGATATTTTGTTGGAAAAATAAATTATTACAGATCGATTAGTTTCGGTTGGTGATATTTAAGTTACTGCCATAAAAGCCCGCTGTGAATTTTAATTTACCGATCGATTTTTTATTCGGTCGGTAAAAGTTTGACATTTATCGACCGAGTTTTTATTTGGTCGGTAAATATCCAATATAAAGACCCATTCTTCTTCCACGATTCTCTCTCTCTCTCTCGATCTCTCTCTCCGGAGCTCACATGAATATGTTGGTTGTCGCTGGAATCATCACCTTCGACGGAATTTGGGCAAGTTCATTTGTTAATTTTTATTTTGATTGTGATATATGCCAATAGATATCAATTTGTTAATTTTTATGTGTTTGAAATAATTTTTTATTTTTTTTTTTTTGTTTCTACAGTGCCTTAAAATGAGGCACCGAGACAGTGCCACATTTGAGGCACTGACAAACACAAAGAAATTTTTAAAAAAATTATTTAGTAATGTTCTTGTTGTGGCTGAATTGATGTGTTGATGAAATCTTATTGTTATATTGTTGTGCCGGAAAGTTGCTTGAGTTTTGGTGGCATTTGGAGTAATGGGAGTTTTGGAGAGGCACAAGTCGTGCAATAGATATGTAGGGTTTATTTGAAGTGTTTGCTTTGTGTAAATAAAAATTTTGTATTATAATATTTACATAGGAAACTCTGTTGAAATTTTGGGTAGATTAAAGAGATATTTGAGGCAATAGGTTAAAATGAGTAACTGTAGTTGAAAATATATTTGTACAGTTTAAGGTAATCTGCGAAATGACTACTTCAAAATCATCTCAATCCCATTTTTCCTCAGTTGGAAATTGTGAGGCTCCCAATGAAAAAATGAGAGAAGAAATACTATTTATGTCATATGGAATCGGTAAGATAGAAAAATTTGAACGATTTGTTTGATGCACTATTGTGATCACATTAATGTTACTAGATAGTTAGTTTGATTAAAATTAATTTATGCATTCTTGTTCTAATTATATTCTTACAGATATGGCCAGAGGTACCGGCATAGGTCTTCTTCGTATGGGTAGATCTACATCTGGTAGGTCTGTTGGGACCCCTGATAGTGAGGCTGGTATCTGCTCGTAGCAGCCTCAGACTCCGATATCGGATCCTGATCAGACTCCACCTGCACAAGATCTGATGACATGGCAGCACCTAACTGAGATGGATGTCGCAGGTAATGCCAGCACTATAAGTAGATTAAGCCATAGTAAGTTTCATATTATTATTATTTAATATAAGTATTTTTTAACAAATTAAAATATTTACCATTTATTTAACAAATAAAAGAGAATAAATATAAAAAGACTACTAAATAAGTAAAAGAGAAGAAATATAAATATAAAAAAAATAAATGAGATAAATAAATAAAATAATTAAATCAAAAAATTAAATAATTAAATAATTAAATTAAAAATTAAAATAAGAAAATCAAAAAATCAAAAAATTAAATCAAAAAAATAATTATTTAAATAATTAAGATAATCAAACAATTAAATCGAAGTTACCTTGTAAAAATTTACATTTAAGTTTTTTATACTTTTAATATATCATGAATCTCATAATTATTGATGTTAGAATTCTTTTTTATTATTTATAAATTTGATAAAGGGCAAAAAATGAAGATAAAAAAATAAATAGATATGTTAGTATTAGTTTTTAACTCTAAGGACTTGATAAGGTATTATGAAAAGGCATTTAAGACTTGACTGGAAATTATGAAAAACATTAGGGACCCATAAAGCTTTATCCCTAATAATTTTATAATTTTTAATAAAAACTCGTATCGATAACCAACACCTCAATTTTTTTCAAAAATTCTACTTCTAAAGTTTTACTAATAAAAGGTTTATTTAAAGAGGTTCTACTTGAAAATCTATACCAATACTAATTAAATCACATCTAACTATCTTTGAACCAAAAACAAAAAAATAAAATAAAATCGTCACTTGCTAACAAGTGACAAGAATAAGAAACTAAAATTCCATTTTCCAAAGCCAAAGCTGAGAAACACAAGAACATGCTCAAGTGGAGTATAAGCTATTGAAACTTCACATCGGTGAGCAATTCCATGTACATACAATAATATAACCAAACAAAGTGAAGTGATCTTTCTATATTCTATGAATACATTTTATCCGCAAAAAAGGTTTTACATGAATAGGAGAGTTGAAATGAGAGTGTGTTGGATAAAAATTATTCTTACAATATACGAAATTACTAGCTTGCATCACATTCTACGGCTCCAAAGACTCGAATCTAAAATACATAAATGGCAATAAAACTACTGAGTGTTTCCTTCCCTCTCTTCGGAAGAGCTGCCCTTTGTGCACGCTCCATGAAGAGCTTCAACTTCCAATTACATCCCTCCAGTTTTCTCCAGATTGGACAACATTAATGGTGATGATGTTCCAATTCCATACCTAGAATCTCAGGCGTCATCTGTTGAATTCATGAAAATGTCCCCCTCCAACATCCAAAGCACCTTATGAAGCATTGTAAAGAATTATGCAAGTTTACCATAAACCACTAACCTTCAGCATTTTCATAACAAAGTTAAAACCAACAAAAGGGTTGTTTTCAGAAGCGTTAACAGAGGTAAGTACTGATAGGCATCATCTTTGACGCATGGAATGGTTGGCATGGCTTACAAGAATTCGTGATTTAATTTCAAACAACATTTGGTGGGAGGGAAAAAAAAAATTTCCTGAAATTTAAGAAACCCTCTACAGATTATACAGTAAATACTTGCCAGTAACAATTTTAAGAAAATCTTGATAACTAACTCACAGCTGCAAGACTATGCAGTTGGAAAAAAAAAATTCAGCAAATGTAGACTTCAACATATTAGTAAGTGAGAAGCGATGAACTCTCTAGAAACATCCATTCAAGCAATTTCATTCCAAGGAAAAGTCTAGATAATGATGATGGCAAATATAGTTACTATAAATAAAACAAATAGGAGTTATAGATTACCAACCTGAGACATACGAGGCCTTGAATGAGGATCCTTACTTATGCACAAGGAGGCACATTGCAGCATGCCATAGACCTCTCGTTCTGAAAAGAAATTCCTCAAGCCGGGGTCAATCAGTTCGCCAATGCCACGTCTTTTCAGTAAAGGGCGTGCCTGTTCCAAATAGGGAACATGTAAACAGCCAATGACAAAAGATAGAAGTATAAATAAGATTTAAATTTTTCAATAGCATGACATGTATAATTCCTATTGGGGAGGGCAAGATATTACTAGAACACATTTTTTTGCCTTTATTCTCTTGAATATGGTGACCTTAAATCTTTCAAAGATTGTTTATCAACATCTAAAATTGACAACTGAAAATAAAGTCATCAAATACATACCCATTCGGTGAGGCATTGCTGACCTTTGGGCCGGTTTAGATCCATAGCTTTCCTTCCTGTAATGAGCTCCACCAATACTACCCCGAAGGAATACACATCAGCTTTTTCTGTGATTTGACCACTCTGAGCATATTCTGGAGCCAAATACCTATATAAAGAGGGGTTAGTAAATCAATTTCTTGCTTTTTGAAGTTAAAACTACAAAGAAGTGATAACCATCAAATTGTTTTACCCAAATGTTCCGAGTACTCTTGTTTCCACTCCCATGTCTCCATCCGGTTGCCATCTTGCTAGTCCAAAATCACCAACCTAAGGTCCAATAGTTAGAAATCTGTTTCGACATCTGCTATTGATACTAGTAAGCAATGAAAAGATACATGTTTACGCTTCTTAATTGCGGTGAAACAAACAAGATTCATACTTGAATACAAATGCATCACTGGCAGGGTACAGCTGGTCATGAAAATATTTGAACTTTTTACTTAAAGAGGGATAGTAAGCGCATGACATACTAGTGGTTCAAAATCATGAGTGACCAGAATGTTGTTAGGGCGCATATCACGGTGAACAATACAACCCACTCTACATTCTTCGTGGAGGTATCGCAACCCTCGAGCTGCTCCAACCGCAATTTTTCGCCTTGCAGACCATTCCAATGGATCTCGGTCACGTCCTGGAATTCACCAACTTTATAATCAAGTTGTTTGCCGCAAAAACATTTTCCTATAAATTCATAAGGTGCTTGTTCTAACATAAACAGTGCCAGGCTCGTTCTAACATAAACAATCTCAGGCCTCAAGACTGAAATTCCTCTGTCTCTCTTTTCCTTCCCCTCTACCTTTGTTACCCTTTTCCTTCCCTCCACCAAAGTTAGTTGAAATAAGAATATAATTTAGGATTAAAGAGAATTTACCATAAAGATGAGAATCCAGGGACCTATTGCAAATATATTCATAGACCAGCAATCTCCGACCCTCCTCCACACAGAATCCAATCAACATCACAACATTGCGATGCTGTGCACAACTTAAAACCTCAACTTCTGAGCAAAATTCTTGATCGCCTTGAGAACTAGCCAATTTATATTGCTTGACAGCAACAACCTGGCCATCTGGTAGGACACCTCGGTGAACAGAACCAAACCCACCTTCAGCCAAGAAATTTGCTTGTGAAAATCTACTTGTAGCAAGCTCCAATTCAGCATAGGTGAACCACTTTGGAGGATTACCAAATACAGGTGCCTTGTGCTGACATATTGAACACAACGGAGGAGGACCTGGAGGTTTATTCCTGTATAATGAAACTGCCTCTCTCACACTTTTACTCATTTTCAGATCAAGCTTATATTTCAGCACACCAATATCAGGTTCTCGATTCAGTGTTGATAATTTCTCCAACAGGAATTCATACGCAGAAGTCAGAGATGGATCATTGGTTCTTTCTGAGCTTTGCTCTAAATGTTTGAGGAATTCCTCAGTAGAACTGAGTGCCTTAGCCGTCCATGGATCATAAGACGAACTTGTGGAAGGCAGACACAGAGTTTCGCTATCCAAGTCAGAATCAGGTTCAAAACGATTTTGTCTTTCTTCAATGACAAATGAACAGTCTTTTTTCAGGTTCTCATATATTTCAGACACAAGAAATGGTGAATTCCCTGGCTCTGAACTTGATATTGATGAAGTTCCAACATCTGTTGCAGTCAATGGTGACTCTTGCTCTGGACTACTTGCAGGAGTCACGAATGGTCCACTCATCATATTTGGATCATCATCCTTACTTTTCAATTTTTTTGGAGATACATCTAACCTGAAGGGTTCTGGGCGAGCCACATGAGATTGCATTGTTGGTGATGCAACCAAATTCAATCGAAGAACCTTTGGGTGAGATCGTTTCATAACCACCACATTACATTGCAGCTCTTCCATGCAGCATTTCTTCTCATGTTTCAGTTGTCTGTCAAGAATTGTAAATAATCATAAATTGGACAATCTGAACAACTGGAGGGAAACTAAATTCTTAGTAGTCAGTTTTGGGTATAGAATTTGTAGGTTAAAAACAACATTGAGATACCAACAGCCTGTAAGGTTGCATATTCGACACAGATAAAACATACAGTAAACTAAGAAACTGTTCTCATGGTCTGTCATGCAGGGAACAAGGTTGAGTCGTTTTAATTACTTATCAAATATAACCCAGTTTGATTGAGCTTTCTTGGCCTCTGCAGCCACTACTCCACACGGTGAGCCAGATACAATTTTTACCTTGACTTTTATCTGTTCAGAAAAAATAGAAAGTGGAAAACACCCGGCGTTAGACATGGAGAATATGAGAATCAAGCCACTAAGAAAATAATAAACGCACTGACCTTCTCTGGGTCATAGACATCTTGTAGTTGACGCATCATTTGGGAGCACGAATCTACAATATCATCCTTCTGATCTGAACTAGTTCTTGAGAGGGAACTCTTCTCACCAGTAGCGCAATCATTGGTGAATCTTGAAAACCCCCATATCTTTTTACCTGGAAACGTGTTGTGCTCCCATCAATATCAACATCAGCTACTCTAAAGTCAATATAACCAGGCAGAGATAAAAGAAAGAAGCAACAAACTCCAGGGTCATTTGATTTTTTCATTCAACAGATCACGAACAAAATCAAATGACCTTGTTCATGAAGCTCTTAATAGTAGATCCTTATAATTAATCATGTAGATTTGTGTGGCTGAGGAAATAACCAAATATAGAAAGCAAGCAAGAGTAATAAAAACAGAGCGATCCACAAATTTGAGAACAATTACAGCCAAAGAACAAATCACAAGACAACAAAATTTTCCCATGAAAATTCACACAAAAAAGTTGATAATTTTCACATTACTTGAAGAAAGAGGAGGCATAACCACAAGAAGCTTAATATAATCTCCAGGATGAACAACATGAGTCAAAGCCCACACCAAAGCACTTCTTGGAATTTCCTTTGATGCTTTCACAGCAACAATCACTACTTTCCCCATCAATTCTGTAAAACCCCTCTGCTTCATTTCCACCTACTTACCCTTTTTCAACAAAAAAAGCTTCCATTTTTGCATCAATGACACTAGATCGCTGAAACCTAGATACTTTTCAAGCTGCCCAGTTAAAAAAAAAAAAAAAAAAGTACATAAAAGTAAAAGAGTACGTGCAGTTGAAGGCAGTTTTAACAAGTCTCTTTCAAAGTAACAGAAGCTTATAACTTTTGTTAATGTAACTAAAAAGCTATTTGTATAGAAACGGAATCATTTGATACTTTCTGAGTGAGCTGAGCAAAGCTTTGGCAGCACAAGTTGGATTTTGTTGTTGGAGCTTTTGCATAATAATTACAAGAGATAACTGAGAAGCGCCAAAACAATAAAGAAAATGAGGGACGAATGCAACGACAAAACAGAAACAAGCATACCAAATTCATCTATTCAATTGGCCCCTTTATGTGGACTTTTAATGTTTTATTAACATTAAAATTGCATTTATAGCGTCAATGAAAATGAAATTGGATTGTTTTAGTTGGAGAAATTTCTAGTAGTTAGTTTTCCACATGGTTAGGCATTGATTACTGTTCATTACCCTGATTTAATGGGTTATTTCAGAAAAAATTAGATAAGCCATATGGAAATTATATGTACCTCTTTTTTTTCTTTTAATTGAAATTTATTATTAAAAAAAAAATCCTATTTTTCATTATTCATTATAGAAAAGCTATACATTATAACTTGTTTAATCTTTAATTCCAAGATTTTAAAATTTATTCATTTTTAATCATTTTAAAAATACGCACTCAGACACATATCTAATAAATAGTTAATTTATGATTGTAAGTAAAAAATACAGTCACAATGTGATTGGGGTTACAATTGTGACCGTGCTCAATATAATTGAGGGTTGGTAATGTGACTAGAGATGGCAACTATACCCGGACCCGGCCCGGGTCCGCATGGACGCGGACGACCCGGGTCCGAGATTAAAAAAATTGTACCCGGGTCTTTAAAATTCGGACCCGGGTGTATCCGGATCCGGACCCAAGTTCGCACGGGTCCGGCCCGGATAGACCCGGGTCCGGAAAAAATAAAAAAAAATACAAAAATAATACAAAAATAATTAAAAAATAATGAAAAATACAAAAATAATATGTATATATATAAAAAAAAATTAAATATAATTAAAAAATATAAAAGAATTGAAATAAAACTAATTAAATTGACAAAATCCAAATATAAATATAAAATAATACAATTAAAAATTAAAAAAAAAAAAGTGAACCGGGTATCCAGATCCGGACCGGGTAGACCCGGGTCCGAAACCGGAACCGGACCCGGGGTGAAGAAATCTCTTCCAGATCCGAACCCGGATCCGGATTTTGCCATCCCTAAATGTGACTGAGGGTTGAGAATGTGACTGAGGTCACGTGTGATTAAGTGTCGGCATGTGATTAGGGTTGCCCCCAAGGGGTGTGGCTTAGTGGCAAATGGTTTAAAACTTGGTTGTCAAGTCCTTAGTTTGAGTCCAATGGATGCATTTCTTGTAAGTACATGGGGCAGCCGGGGGTTTTACCTACTCCACTTAAGCCCAGGTCAGATGATTTGGCGGTGGGGTTTCTAACATTTCCAAAAAAAAATGTGATTAGGGTTACAATCTGACTGAAAATCGGCAATCTAATTGAGGTCACAGTTGTAACTATGTTCAATGTGATTTTTTTGGTTCGATTAGAGTTCTACCCTAATCACGGTTAGTAGCCATTCGGCAGCATGCATGCAGACGTCTAGCAGCCGGGAGCCATTCAATTACTCATTGCTTCTTTTTTTATTTTTTATTTATTAAATAAAATTACTAAATTATCCTCATTAGCATTAATAAAACAATAATTTTAGGGACAAATTAGGTATTATAAAAATAATACAAAAATATATAAATATGGGTCATAACAAAAATTGTGTAATATAATTATATTGTCCGACCAATTCAATTCAATTATTTTGTTTTGATATCCACACATATGGCACAACATGCTATTTCGGTAGGAATTAACTTTACTATCAACTTTTTGTTTTAATTAAGTAGGTAGCATCATTTTTAATGTTTGAAATAAACTTTTCATTAAATACGTGACTAATATAATATGCTCACAAGATGCCTCATGCCCTAGAATTGAATATTTCGTTGGCTATGCATTTTTACATTATGTGGTGGCCAAAGTTGTTAGAAAACAAAAATCCAAGTTTATTTAAAGAATATTTTTTTTAACATCATGTTATTCAAATACGAATTTTGTAAAATAATAATAATGATCATCATCATCGTCATTTAACATGATCATTGTACTTTTAATAGTACTAGAAGAGTCACAAATTGTAAAAACTAATCTGGCACAATAATATTGGTTGAATGAAAATATTACATTATCCATATGATTTATTTTTATTTAATCAATATTATTATATCACCTTTTTTTTTGAAATCGTTGGAAACATCACCGCCAAACCACCCCTTCCAAGCTTAAGTGGAGCAGATAAAACATATGGCTATCTCAAGCTTTTATAAGAAACGCACTCACTGAATTCAAATCCGGGACCTCAAAGTGAGATCCTAGGCCATACACCACCAAGCCAAGCCCTTTGGGGACAAAAAAAAAATTAATTTTTTTTTATATTTATTATATCACGCTATGTTTTTTAAGCGTCCATTAATCATTTTACACTTAATTGCAAATCGTTATTTGAAGAATTCGATCCGGTCGATTTTGATGACTTTAAACCGACATCAATTTTCCGGTAATTTTGACCGATCAATCGTCCGATTTCATTTATTAAAAATCGCCTAATTTCATTCTTTAAATTGACTGATTTTATTTTTTAATCTATTTTAATTTTTAATATTTTTTGGAGTTTTGATTGATGATTTCATTTGAAAAAAAATAATTTTGTTAGAAACGATGAAAAAGTGAGAATATACTTTGATTTAAAAGAATTTTATTGGATAATAACACAAATATCATTAATTTATTATATTTTTTAAAATAAAGATTTTTTTTTTCTATTTGTATCAAAATAATCTTTATTTATATTGACTTAATTAAAGCATCTTAGATTGTTTAGCCTTTTTTTTTTCTTTATAAAAGAATAATTTTAATAATTTTTAAAGGATCTTGATAGATGAGTTTTGAATTTTTTTATTCAACAATGTAAAATATCAACATTAACCTTCTTGATTATTTTCGATTAATCATAAATTATTTAAATAGTTCTTGGAGTGATTTGCTACCGATTTCTGATTAAACTGTCCAAATACAACTAAGGATAGCAATGGGTTAGGTATGATACGATGATGCCAATATCCGTAATCGGCCTGCTTAACTTATCGAGTGTCCTCGGGCCTCATGTGATCCTCGTATACATAGAGATTTTACCTCTATTAAATTGGAAATATCAATATATGTACCCAACCCGTTCAATTAATGGTATAAAAATTATATTCTTATATGTCTCTAATGTAACGGGCCAGCGGATACCATCCTCACAAGCATTTTTTTCCATCACTAGATACCACCTCATTTTGATAATAAAAATTTATGAATTTAGCATTACTCTTTTTTTTAGCTTCAACCAAGGGAGGGGAATAAATGAAAGAAATGAAATAAAATAGAAAGTGAGATATTAGAGTCTTATGTTGGGCGGATATGTTATTAATCATTTTATAACATGTATTTTTCAATCAAAATCATTAAGTAATAATAAATTAATTACTAATGCATAGCGATAGGGATTGAAAAACCTGAAAATGTATAAGATGATGAACTTAAACCAAGTCGAGTTTTTCCTCTGTCCTTAAGAACTTATTAGCCCCGCCTCGGTGCACTATAGATTTCTTGTGGCTAACGCTCTCCCAGGATTCTTGGTTGCTTCTTGTAGAAGGGGCAATCCTTTTTTCAAGGACTCAAACTAGGAATAATGTTGGAAACTCTCTCTTTTATGTAGACCATAGACTCTGTAACAATGAATGAAACTTGGAATGAATTTTTAGGATAATTAGAAAATGAACCCAAGGACTCCTTTTTATAGACATAGAGGGTTGCCTTTGGAAAGGTACTTTTATGTCAATGAATGTAATTTTTTAAGGGTCATAACCCTCCAATGAAAACTTTCAACCCTAAAGGTTATGTTCTTTCCCATAAGGAACATACCATTTCCTATAAACTTAATGATTTAGTCTTTTCACATAAGGATTATATCATTTCATTCCCTATATATTTATACACTTTATATTTAGAAAATTTCCTAAAATCTCCCATAATTTTCTAAATATCAATGCATGCACTTAAAAGAGTTTTCTTGAATGAAACTGCTTCGGAATAGGTAGCTTTTGCCTTGAAACTTTCCTAATAAATAACTATCAGATTTACTTGGCAAACCAGTGACCCATAATCTTGAACTGTTTTACCGTTAGTGTAAACTAGGGGTGGGTGCGGTTCGGTTTGGTTCGGTTTTTGCTAAAAACCAAACCAAACCATATTTTACGGTTCGGATTTTTTACCTCTCAAACCAAACCATTAAATAACGGATTGGTTCGGATTGAAATTTTTTTAAACCAGCGGTTTACGGATTGGTTCGGTTCGGTTTACGGATTATTATATTTAAAATAAATTTTCATACACTTAAGTGAAGACAAAAAAAAAAAAAACTAGTCTATCAAACAAATAGTATGAAGTGCTAGAGTGTAAGCTGTGTCTTCAGGGAACACATGCACTCCATAAAGGATTGAAAAATGAGGCACAATTAATTATTGTATTTTTTAAAAATTACCTCGAATAATGATGTTACAATCATTCTAATTAAGAGACAAATCCAACATCTTACTTTCAAGAATAATGATGCTACCATAAAACAAAAAAATTTAAGAATAAAAGTATTAACAAATAAATATATTAACAAAAAATTTAAGAATAAAAGTATTAACATACTAATAAAAAGAAAACATAGAATAAAATTAAAATACAAATACAAATACAAATTTTTTTTATAAAAATATATAATTTTTTTTAATTTTAACGGTTCGGTTCGGTTTAACAGGTGCGGTTCGGATTAGCTCTTGAACGAACCGTAAACCGTTTGGGGTGAGCCAATCCGAACCGCAAACCGAACCGTTAGAAAAAAAACCGTAAATTCGGTTCGGTTTGGTTCGGTTTGCGGTTTGGTTCGGTTCGGTCGGTTTTTTTTGCCCACCCCTAGTGTAAACCAAGACAATAGTCATCACAGAGCTTCATTTCGACCATTTTCTGTTCTACGATTGTGTTTAGTTTGGCCATGAACATCGGCCAAGGCTTCATCAATTATTTTAAAGAATCCAGCCTATTAAAATTCTCATGGAAGCAGCCAACATTCTGTTGGTTTCTAAAGTCATCCCAAGATCAATCCAAGCATAAAATAGTGTGAATACGTAAAGGAGAATAGCGGAAATATACTCACTTTGATCGGTTTGTAGGATGTGTGTAGAACAAAAATTTTCTTTTGAGAAGTGCTCCAAGATCTTCTCTTTGAATGTTGATGTCCAAGCTCCAAGCTTTGAGATGGATTCCAAGCTCTTGGGAATGGTTTCCCTATCACCTTTGTATGAATCTTTGTTGTGCTAGCACTTAGAAAAATTGCAACAATTCTTCCTTCTCTTCTTGATGAATTAGGCCAAGCCAAAATAGGGAGAGAGTTTGGTGGTTTGGGCGTGAAAGAGAGAGAGCAAGATGGAGTGATTTTGTTGACTTGTTTTATTTGATATTCAAACAATCAAATGATATACCAAAATCTAATAATTGGTAAAAGTCCATCATCTTATCTACTTGAGTGTAAAACAAGTTTCCATCTATTCCTACACTAACTTCCATCACCATAAAGGTAAATGATTGACTAGTGATGTGACTTGATGTGACTTATGGGCCCCACTTGAATTCAAAATCTGAGTGGGCCCGTAAACACTCCCGGGCTCGGGTTTATTAATTCTGAATTAACGAATTTTCCATTGCGACGTAATTAAATCAAATTTAATTAAATAATTATGCCTAGTAAAATTACTATTCACGTCGCTTGCGAATTAATTCTAAATTAATTCGTTCGCCTGAATTAAAATCTAATTTTAATTCCATTATGAAATATAATTTCATTTAATATATCAAATATATTATTTTATCGATTAATTCCAAATTAATCGTTCTCTCTCTTCTAATAGTATTTTATCCCAAATAAAATCACTTCGTAATTAATCCTAGAGTAATTATGTTCGAATCATACGTCATCGGTGAATCTTCGGGAAGCGACCCATGAGATCCCTGGATATGTTGGCAGTAAATTCGATCGTCGGACTATCCGAACACGTGCGTACCTAGTACCACATTTTTACCGATTTACGAGACATGATTGGCTTCTAGCAAAGCGCTGTGCCTCCCCAATTCTCCAGAAATATTCTTAAAAGAATATATAATCTATGTCAGGCGTAATATATGTAGTATTGCGTATTTCGATCCAGTATCGGATGTCACATGCAAGACCTGAGGCTGGAATAGTGTATGCCCCGTACGAAGCATATATCGGATCACAAGCAACTAGTCTCTTTAATCGGATAATCATGACCTTGTCATATTATCCCGATGGTTGCAACACATTAGAGTACCAGTTATGTATCCCTGCGTGATCATCATTTTCATATGATTGAAGTGATACTTCCGTCTTGACATCACACCCAATACACTACGATTCTCAATAAACCCAGAAGAGGCGTATACAGAACCTATTAAAGTCCCGGACGACCAAAACCAAAGCGTATTGATTGTCGCAAGTACTAGCAATGCAAGTCTCAGGTTAAGACCAAATACACCTACCTTATTCAGATTCCCATAGACATATAGCCATACTACCAATGGGATTCTGATGGGTCTATCCAGAGCGAAGATGTTTTCGTATCATCGGTAAACAAAACCTCCTATCACACTTGCATAAGTATCCAATACTTAAATATATAAGAACTATGATGTTACGCTTCCATAACACGCACAAGTGCAATACTAGTCTATTCCGCATTATCGATGTCCAGTCTCGATAATACTACGACTAGGGATATTTAATGATTAAACCTTTATGGATTGATATTGTCTCATATCTAATAATCCAGAACTAATCATAAGGACTTTTATCATTTATATATTTAAGTAATCAAATTACAAAATGATAAAATGAAATTTTCATTGTCACATAGTTAATTTGTACAAAAACCACAATGTCTTTTACAAATAGTGACGCTATGGGTCATAATTGTCCAACATCTTCTTACTTGAAATAAGTGATCTACTATAAATTCATATTATGTCTTTACCCCTATTAGGACTCTTCTCCTAATATAGTGATCATTAAAAGCCTTCGTTTATCCTAACCTTGACAGATAGCACTCTACGTCATTATAGGAATGAGAAAGAGTATAGAACTCTACAGTGCTTGTTTTGAATTGCACAAAATTTCAGTTGTCCATTTTAAACCTATATCATGGGATCTCCAGTCAGTTAGGTTGGGTTTCCACAGTGACTATTCTTAATTTATAGGCTTCAAGCTCATTCCTCTCGATTATTTCTCAACTTGCTCTTTAGGTAAACCTTTAATAAATGGATCCGCTAGGTTTTTCTTCGACTTGAAATAATATATTGAAATTATATCGCTTGAGAGTAGTTGGCTTATAGTATTATGTCTTCCATGTATGTGTCGAGACTTACCATTATACATTATATTTTGGGCTCTCCCGGTAGCCGATTGACTATCACAGTGTATGCTTATAACTGACACTGGTTTTGGCCAATTTGGAATATCCTCTAAGAAATTTCGAAGCCACTCTGCTTATTCCACTGTTTTATCTAATGTTGTGAACTCAGACTCCATAGTAGACCGGACAATACACTTTTGCCTCGAGGATTTCCATGACACTGTTGCACTATTAAGTATGAAAATAAATCCCCTCATGGATTTAGAATCCACTGTATCAGATATTCAGTTAACATCAATATATCCCTCTAGAACAACATGATATCTCGTATAATGCATACCATATTTTGAAGTGTCTCTCAGATACCTCAAAACTCTTACTATGACTTTCCAGTGATTATGTCATGGATTACTCATATATCTACTAAGTCTGTTTACAACTTGAGCGATATATGATCGTGTGTAATTTGTGAGATACATCAAACTTTCGATGATTCTCGAATACTCTAATTGTAATACACTCAAACCAGTATTCTTTGACAAATGAAGAGTTAGGTCTACATGAGTTCTAGCTATGTTTAGATCTTCTTTGTTATATTTCTCAAGTATTTTCTCAACATAATGAGTATGAGATAATATGTATCCCTATGATGTTATGGAAATCTTAATTCCTAGGATCACATTAGGTACTCCTAAATCTTTCATGTCAGGTTTGATTGTCAATACTTTCTTGTTAGATTGAATTATCTCATGATTGTTACGAATTATCAACATAACGTTTACGTAGAGACACACAATGACATATTCTTTTTGAGTTCATTCAGTATATACACATTTATCACACTAGTTGACTTGACAATATTTCTTTGTCAAATTTCTTATACCATTATTTAGGTGCTTGTTTTAATCTGTATAAGAATTTTACAAGTTTGTACATTTTGTGTTCTTATCCAGGGACATTAAAACCTTATGGTTGTTCCATGTGGATCTCTTCATCCAATTCACCATTTAAGAATTTCGTTCTTACATCTATTTGATGTATTTCAAGATAAAATATAGTTGATATGACTATAAGCATTCTTATTGAAGTGATACAGGTCACTGGTTAATAGGTATCAAAGTAATCAATGTCTTCTTTTTATCTATAACCTTATATGACAAGTCTTGCCTTTTACTTATCTATTTATCCATCCGGTTTCATCTTCCATTTGAAAAATAGCCTTTTTCCATAAAGGTGCCTCTGAAGAAGACATCGATCTTTTATAGCTTTGAGGCTCATTTTCTAACAGGTATGTCAGAAAATTAAGTCCGTCTAGGTTAATTTTCCTTAATATTTTCATGTTGATCTGATTATTGGTTAACTTAATCACTACTTGTAGCAGTATCGGTAGTTCTTTTGATAGACTCAATTATTTATTTTTCTTTACAAGTAAGTATATCTTAAAAGAATGTCGCATTCATTCACTCAATTATCATATTTGGATTGATGTCAGGAATTTCATATTTATGTACCAAGAATCTATACGCGCTACTGTTGTGAGCATATCCAAAAAATATGCAATCAATAGTTTTAGGTCTTATTCTCACTTTCGTAGGTTTAGATACCCCCTACTTTCATATATTTATAGGAAGATGCGTGAACTTTCCACAATTCATATGGTGTATTATCCAATCTTTTGTGAGATAACTTATTCAGAACGTAATTGGCTGAAAGCAAGGTTCCCCCCAAGTTCTGGGGTAAACTAGAGCTTGTCAACATGACATTCATCATTTCCTTTAACGTTCAGTTTTTGCGTTCCGCAATCCTGTTTTGTTGAGGTAAATTAGGAGCGGAAGTTTCTTGAATAATGCCATTAATGGAAAATATTCATCGAATGGTGACACATATTCACCTCACCTATCACTCATGATTCTTTTAATTTCTTACCAATTTGCTTTTCAATTTTGTTCTTATAGTGTATAAAACTCTCAATAGCTTTATATTTGCTCCTCAACAAATACACATAGCAGAATCTTGTGCTATCATCGATAAAAGTGATAAAGTATTTTTACCCCCTCTAGTTTGCACAACATTCATATCACACACATCGGTGTGTATAAGTTCCAAGGGTTCGGAACTTCATTATATGAAATGAAATGATGTTCTATTCATTTTTACTTCAACACATGCTTCACATTTATGTTGGTTATCAATTGTAAATTTAGGTATAAGGTCAATGTTAAATAATTTACGCATTGTATCATAATTAATATTCCCTAACCTACCATGTCATATATTTTGTGACTCAATAAATAAGAGGAAGATGTAGCCTTATTATTATTAGCATATTGTCGATTGACAATCATTACATTGAACCTGAAAATGCCTTCAGTAATGTATCATTTTCCTACATAGACATCATTTTTTGTCAGTACAAACTTGCCAAAAATAAAAACAAGCTTAAAGTCATTCTTGCTAATGAGTGAACTCGAAACCAAGTTTTTCTGAATATTAGGAACATGCAAAACATTCTTCAATGTAAGCTTCTTCCCATATGTCATCTTCAGAACCACTGTGCATTGTCCAACCACTCTGGAGGTAGACGAGTTTCTCATGGTCAGATGATTGCCACCATCGACCTTCTAATAAAAGGAAAATATTTTACTGCCAACACAAATATGACGAGTAGCCCATGTGTTTACCCACCATTCTCTCGGGTTTCCAATCAAGTTGGCTTCAGTTACAACTGTTGAGGGGTTCAACTCTGAGTCTCATCTGTTTATAGTTCATCTTTAGTGACATAGGCCTAATTTTTCTTTTTCTTGCATTTTTCCCAAGACTTATTGTTTCTACAGTTCTTTGCCATGTGACTGTTTTTCCCATTGACGTAACACTTCCCCTTGAACTTCTTGTTTGCTTGGGAAGAATCAGCTCCACTGTTTTTTCTCTTTTTGCTACTCTTTACACCCTCGACGATGTTGGTCTTAGACTTCATAGTCTTGTAGCTAGCCTTCTCATACTTCTTGTTGTCCTCTTCGATTCGCAACCGAACTCTTAGGTCTTTAAGACTCATCTGATTCTTCTTATATTTAAGATAACTCATGAAGTCTTTCCATGATGGAGGTAACTTCTCAATAATTATAGTAACTTGAAACATCTCGCAGAGTTTCATTCCTTCATCCACTATTTCATGAATGATCAACTGTATTTCACCAAACTGAGACATAACTGTCCTTGAATCTGCCAATTTGTAGTCCAAGAACTTACCCATGATAAATTTATTTTGTCCGGCATCCTCTGTTTTGTACTTCTTCTCAAGAGATTCCCAGAGAATCATTGCAGAAGTCATGCCATGGTACATTATGCATGGTATTATCAAGTGATCTCAAGAGGTAGTTCTTGCACAAGAAGTCACCTCGCGACCATGCCTCAAAGTTGTTTCCATTTCACCCTATATAGTACCTGGAAGAGCTTTCTTGAGATACTTAGCCAACTACAGTGTTTCTAGGTAGTGTTGGACAGTTATGACCTATAGCGTCACTATTTGTATAGATCATGGTGTTTTGTACAAATTAACTATGTGACAAAGGAAATTGCTCTCTTATCATTTGTGATTAGATCACCAAGATGTATAAATGATAGGAGGTCCTTATGATTAGTTCCTGGATTGAGATGATATAAGACAGTATCAATCCACGAAGGTTTAATCATTAAATATCCTTAGTCAGAGTATTATCGAGATTGGACATCGATAATGCGGAAAAGACTAGTATTACATTTGTGCGCGTTGTGAGGGCATAACGGCATAGTTCTCATATATTTGGGTATATGATACTCATGCAAGTGTAGTAGGAGGTTGTGTTTTACCGATGGTACGGAAAACAGCTTCGCTCTAGATAGACCCCTCGGAATTCCATTGGTAGTATGACTATGTGTCTATGGAAGTCCGAATCAGGGTAGGTGTATTTGGTCTTAACCTGAGACTTGCACCGCTAATACTTGCGACAATCAATATACTTTGGTTTTAGGTCGTCCAGGGCTTTAACAGGTTTTGTGTACGCCTCTGCTGGGTATATTGAGAATCATAGTGTGTTGGGTGTGATGTCAAGACGGAAGTATCACTCCAGTCATAGTGGAGATGATGGTCACGTAGGATACGTAACTGGTTCTCTTATGTACTGCAGTCATCGGGATAAAATGACTAGGTCATGTTTATCCGATTATAGAGACTAGTTACCAGAGATCCGATATGTGCTTCGTACGGGGCAGACACAATTCCAGCCCCAGGCCTAGCATGTGACATCCGATGCTGGATCGAAATACGCAATACTACGTATACTACGCCTGATATAGATCATATATTCATGTAAGGATATTTCTGGAGAATTAGGTAGGCATGGCGCTTTGCTAGAAGCCAACCTTGTCTTGTAAATCGGTATAAACGTAGTACTAAATATGTACGTGTTCGGATAGTCCGACGATCGTATTTACTGCCAACATATCCGGGGATCTCATGGGTCGCTTCCCGAAGATTCACCGATGACGTATGACTCACACTTTATTAATCTGGGATTAATTAGATGAGAGAGAAAATTAATCTGGGATTAATTACGGATATATTTTATCTGGGATAAAATATTATTTAAAAAGATAGAGAATGATTAATTTGGAATTAATCGATAAAATAATATATTCGATATATTATAGGAAATTGGATTTCGACGCAGAATTGAAATTAGATTTTAATTCGGGCGAACGAGTTAGTTTGGAATTAATTCGTTAGCAACGTCAATAGTGATTTTGCTAGGCATAATTATTTAATTACGTCGCAACGGAAAATTTGTTAATTTGGAATTAGCGAACCCGAGCCCGGGAAGTGCGGCACGCAAGTCACATCAAGTGTCAAACCACTAGTCGCATCAAGCGTCAAATCATTAGTCACTTTGAGTGATGTGACAACTTATCACTTGATTGATTGATGGTAGTTGATGGAAGTGGTTGGCATAATTGCCATTTGACTTTTTGGTTGCAATTTTGTGTATATGATTTTTGGAAAATCACTTACCAATTTGAGTAACAAAATAACACACACTCTCTCTCAATTCTTCTTCCTCTCTCTCATGCCCAAATGGGCTATTTTTTCTTCTGGTTTTTGGCTCACTGCCGAGAGCAATGAGAAGCAAACATGATGATTTTGTTGCAAAATCAAGAGTGCTAGCACACAATGTGTTGGTTTCTATAATATGTCCCAAGGAAAGATTAAGCATTCATGAAATACTATAAATGAATATATATAAAAGACTTGAAGCATGGCGGAATCATACTTACAAAGCTATGTGATGAAGAAGATGATCAAATGGTGGAAGCTCCAAGTGTTGGAAGATTCGGCCAAGAGGAGGAAGAAGACTTGAAGCTCCAAGCTTTTGTATTCCAAGCTCTTTGATGGTTTCCCTATCACCTCTTTTGATCCCTTGCTTGTGCTAGCAAAAATGGAGAATAGAAGATCAAATCTTCCTTTGTCCTTCCATGGAGTTCACGGCAATGTGAAGAAATTTGAGAGAGAAAGAGTTTTGTGTCATTGATTTTGTTTTACCAAAAATCATTTATATTTATGCCATAATTTTATTAAATTAATAATAAATCTATGACACAAACCATGCAATGGCTTAGAGTGTCAAACACTCAAACTCCATGCAAAACATTTGAGTGTAATGCACACTATCACCATGCAATGCCTTATCATTTAAATAATGCATATAATGACAAGTGTCATGTGGGCCCCACACGTTTCCCAATGAAAGTGGGCCCACGTCCACTCACGCGTTCGGGTTCGATATTTCCAAAATACCGAGCTAGCGTCGCGACGTTAATTAAATCGGATTTAAATAAATAATCGCTCCTAGCGAAATTATTATTTACGTCGCTTACGAATTAATTCTAAATTAACTCGTATGCCCGAATTAAAATCTAATTTTAATTTCGCGTCGAAATCGAATTTCGATTATTATATCGAATACAATAATTTTATCGATTAATTCCAAATTAATCGTTCTCTCTCTAAATTAGGCACTTTATCCAAGATAAAGTTTCTCTCGCAATTAATCCAAGATTAATTAAGTCCGAATCAAATATCATAGGTGAATCTTCAGGAAGCGACCCAAGAGATCTCCGGATATTTTGGCAGTAAATACGGTCGTCGGATAATCCGAACACGTACGTACCTCGTACTACGTCTTTACCGATTTACAAGACAAGGTTGGCTTCTAGCAAAGCGCCATGCCTACCCAATTCTCCAGAAATATTCTTATAGGAATATAAGATCTGTATCAGGCGTAGTATACCGTAGTATTGCGTACATCGATCCAGTATCGGATGATCACATGCTAGGCCTGGGGCTGGAGATGTGTCTGCCCCGTACGAAACATATATCGGACATCAAGCAACTAGTCTCTTTAAATCGGACAATCCTGACCTGGTCATATTGTCCCGACGGTTGCAACCTTTTATAGAGTGCTAGTTCTGTGTCCTGCGTGATCATCACCTCCATATGTCTGAAGCGATACTTCCATCTTGACATCACATCCAGTACACTACGATTCTCGATAAACCCAGAAGAGGTGTACACAGAACCGGTTAAGGTCCCCAACCACCAAAACCAAAGTTTACCGATTGTCGCAAGTACTAGCGATGTAAGTCTCAGGTTAAGACCATATACACCTACCCTGATGCGGCCTCCCATAGACACGTAGACATACTACCAATGGGATTCCACGGGGTCTATCCAGAGCGAAGCTGTTTTCCGTACCATCGGTAAAACACAACCTCCTATCGCACTTGCATAAGTATCCAATACTTAAATATATGAGAACTATGCCGTTGTGCCCTCACAACGTGCACAGGCGCAATACTAGTCTATTCCGCATTATCGATGTCCAGTCTCGATAATACTACGACTAGGGATATTTAATGATTAAACCTTTGGGGACTGATACTGTCTCATATCATTCTCAGTCCAGGTACTAATCATATGGACTTTCGCCATTTATAAGTCAAAGTAAATAATATTACAAAACGGCAAAAGGCAATTTCATTATCACATAGTTAATTTTGTACAATAATACAATATCATTTACAAACAGTGACGCTATGGGACATAATGTCTAACACAATGGAGTCATCCGAAGGTGATAGGGAAACCCACTTGTGAGCAAGGAATCAACACAAAGCTTGGAGCTTGATGGAGATCACCATTGCCGAAAATTAGGAGGCCAAAAACAGCCCACTGCCGAGCATCTTGGAGGAGGCAGAAAAGTTTTTTGTTCTTCACCGCATCGCCTCAACCGATCGATGTAAGTATTACGCAACTTCTTCGTGTATTCACATGTTGTTTCTTGCTTGATAATCGATCCTCGGGACTTAGAGAAACCCAACAATGGTATCAGAGCGAGTAAAAGCATGAAACTTGAATTTAGGGTTAAAATTGGGTAAATTGATTTTGAGCATGATTTGGTTAAATTAATTGATTGAGTATGCTTAAATGATATTTAATTGAAGTTTGATTGGATCACTTTCATGAAATATTGTTTGGAACAATTTTTGCCCAAAAATCATGGCTTGGCCGAGAGGTAAAGAACCCCAATGTCTTGGTATTTTTGTGTTTTTGATCATTGGATGAGTTGGAAAACATTGGGTAATGTTGAATTGGATTTAATTGGATTGAATTCAAATCGGACATAAAAATGCCCTTATTGCCGAGACTAAATGAGCATGTAAATGGGTTTGATTTTTGATAAAATGTGTTGGACATGTTTTGTTGTTAATAAGCATAATTAATTAGGCTAATTGATATTTTGGAAATGTTAATTTGGGTAATTAATTATGCTATACACTTTGAGTAATTAAATTGTGAAATTGGAATTTTGGAATTTAATTATGTTGGGCTAATTTTGGAAATTGGGCTTGTAAAGTTGTTATTGGGCTTAATGGGCTTGGTTGTACCAAGATTGGTTTAGGCTAAATTGGTTGGATCCAATTGGGCCCAAAACCATTTCCATAAAGTCCAATTATGACTAATGGACCTTTAAATTTAATTGGGCCTAATGGGCTTAAATTGATTTCTAGGCTTATGGGGTTATTCCTTGATTGGGCTTTGGTTATTGGGTTTGACCCAAGTTGACCAAAAGTCCATGCCTTAAGAAATTAATTAAAAGCCCATTGGACTTTAATTAAATAAACATTGGATGTTAATCGGGCTTTGAGACCCGTAACGATTAGATTTAGAATCTAAGTCACTAAGGTTCGTTAATAAAGTGTAATATTTAATTTGGAATTAAATAGTGAATTAGTATTAAATACATATTAATTGGATTTAATGTTTAGTTTAATTTAATTCAAGAATTCATACTTTGAGTACTATTCGTAAAACGAGTTTGACTCGCGCAAAATCAAATCGTTGTTTGAAATGGATGGTCATTAATTATCAGATTAATTAATTGGATTAGATTGATTGATAACATGCTTGTGTGAATACATGGTTGCGATGCATGAATAATGTATATCGGATGGATATTAGATGGGTGGGGCAATTTTGGAAATTGTTGTAATAAATTTAGAATTTATTAATTGGACCTGCGTGTCCAGCCTATTACCTCTTTGACTCTATGTATTTCTCTTCTCACCTATTCCCCTCAATGTAAATGAGGTTTCTTTAGAAGTGTTATGTAATCGGGTAGAAGTAATAATTGTGCTAGCGGGAGAGAAGAAAAGGAGAGTTATGTTTTAGGAACAATGTGTTAAGTATCCATCCGCATATCATTTTATATTTATTTATATGCGCCTTATTATGTGTTTAGAATGCATGTTTAAGGGTGTATGATGATGAGACATTAACAAAGATAATAAATTGGTTGCCAATTTGCACGCGAAAAACCTTCAACATCATATTAAGCGTTTTTCCTTCCATTGAGTGATTCTTACTCAAGATCCAAGACTGACATTGGTTTGTTGGCCAAAGTCAAGACCTTTTTCCGTCGAGGATGTGTTTGAATCACGAAGGCTTTGTTACATATTGGTGTCTTGTCCAAGTTGTGATTTGTTGGCCAAAGTCAATATCACTTCTTGTCCATCGACATGGATTACGAAGCTTTCCAAGGTCAATGTGTCACGCTTAACTAGGATCACTAAGTTTGTTGTGCCAAAGCCAAGGCTTAGTTGATTCAGAGGAAAAAGGTTAGGCAATATATTGGATATATTGGCATATATAAGATATATGTTTCGGACTTGATGTCCCCCTACTGGATCTAGGAATTGGATGGATCCAATTGATCTTAGAGATCTACCTAGTTAATTATCATACAATTTGTTGGCCAAAGTCAAGATTGGGTGACATTTAACGGGATCTTAGCCCACTAGGAAACACGGTTTCCCGAGTACTCAACAGAGGGTTAGAGGCTCGCCGAAAAATAGTGAGAGGCAAGTATTAAATTTTCAATATTCGTTTAGTAACTTGCCATACGCGCTCATATCAATTATTCGTCAAATAAATTAATTATTAGTTGGACTAATATTTAATTGTTGTTTTAAAACAGTTGGACTGTATTCAAACTATTTCATTATAGTTGATTATATAATTGGATTATAGTAATCAATATATTTGAATTAACTAATTTCAATTATAGTTGATTTTATAATTGGATTATAGTAATCAATATAATTGAATTTAACCTATTTAAATTATAGTTGATTATATAGTTGGACTATAGTAATCATTATAAAAAAATAGTACCTAAATCGTTGATTAAATAGTTGGACTATTAGAATCAAGATAGAAATTGAAAGGTTAGTGTTTAAAACATAATCCTGGGTGAAAAATGTTTTCAAACGACTTTAATTTTCAAATTGGGAATAATGAATCAGGATAGTCCTGAAAACTTCTACTTTATTTGATAAAATAACATCTTAGGCCAAAGCCCGGAGTTAAGCAAATAGAAGAGCATAATCTTTGGAAGATTTATGTGATGATAACTTTAGTGCTTAATCAATTATGCTTGTCAAATAGACTCCTTAATTTCTTAATCAGAACTAAGGATTAGATCCTTATAGTATGATAATGAAATTGAAGGATCTTCATAGATTATTTTTAGATTTTTGAAGTACTTGATTGCAATAGTAAACTCTTGGAGAGTTAATGGCTATACTCAAGGAGTCAAAGCCAAAGTTTGCAATAAGGCAAGAAGCGCAAGGCGCACCTTATTTTGACATTCCAGAAGGCCAAGGCTAGGCCGAACGCTTCTGAGGTGTGGAAAAGAGCAAAGGCAAAATCATTATAATCTTCTAGGAAGACAAAAGACATATCCCAAAATGTCTACCTAAACTGTGGCAAACGGGATCGCGGAAGCGTGACTGCCGTTTGGACAAAGCAGACATGAAAGAATTGAAGACGGGCAAGGCTCTGACTTCAAATATGTTTGTCATAAATATGTTCACTGCTAGTATTAAAATTGGATTTTAGATACTGGATGTGGTACATAAATATGTATTGGTGTGCAGAATCTGCTATGAGCAGGATACTGACTACAGTTGAGATTAATCTGCGAATCAGAAACGGGACGAAAGTCGTTGTTTTAACCGTAGATACCTAAGTTTAGGAACTACCCTTCGGGTGTGTACTTAAATTAGGAAACTGTTAAAATGTAACTAGTTTGACTAGATACATTATCTCTATATCAGGGTTTAACCCGTTGTGGGTATACCTTTATATTCTAGAACACTAAAGTATTTTATTTTATAAAGATGATATTGAGATAAACACATTAGATGTGAATAACAGAATTTATATTTTGAATATAAATAAATCTCAAACATATAATATGACAAACTAATAGCTCAAACTGATTTGATCAGTTAAAAATTTATTGTGGCATTGTTGTATGGGACACAATTAAACAAGTCTCGTATATCCACACTTTTGAAGAGTGGGTACTAGGACAAATTTGATTCTTTTCAAATAATGTCTACGAATCTAGTTTATTGGGCAAAGTGCGTAAAACACCTTTACTTGGTAAAAGTGCAAAATGCCACCGATCTGTTAGCCCTAGTTCATAGTGAAACAAGTGGGCCCATGTCTAGCTAGGCTAGATGTGGATATGAATATTTCGTGACCTTTACGGATGTGGCATCACGTTATGGTTATATGTTTCCTTTGAAACACAAACCGGAAACTCTTAAAGTTTCGACACGAAATAAACAAACAGATCGGCTAAAGTATTAAACCGTCACTGTTAGACCATGACGAAAATACTTAAGCAATAAGTTTCTCGTATACTTGAAAGTGTATAGTATTCTTTCAATGAGGACTCTTCCCGGAACACGTCGGTTTGACGGTGTGTCCGAACGGAGAAACCGAATTTTGTTGGACATGATAAGGTTAATCATGAGTCGCTCTGAGCTACCATTTCCTTAAACGGATACGCATTAACATTGCAGAACTTATTTTGAATAAGGTTCCATAAAAATCTGTTTGACATACTTCATATTAGATATGAACAGGAAAGAAACTGGGTTTTCTCATTCCTGAAGATTTGGGTATGCTAGGCATATGTTTGGATGATACCAAACTAGAACCCAAATCGGATAAGTGCCTAAGTTGTAGGTTATCCTAGGGAAACCAAAGTATAGTACTTATACAACTCATAAGAGAACAATTTAATTGTTGCTCACCATGCAGTTTTCCTAAGAGGAATACCTATATGCAGTGGTAAGTGGGAGGAAAGTAAAACTCGATGAAAATCAGAGTAATACTATTCCCGGCACCGATTCCTTAATGGAACACAAATAGTTCATCAAGGATGAAACTATACCAGTAATCTTCGAATACACAAGAACCACGTAAGTCAGAGAGAGTCAGAAAATAACCTGGGGTATGGGTTTTTGATCTCACCTCATAAAGATGTCAATCTTATTGAGGAATACGAACCGACTACGTATGAGGAAGTGATACAGGGTATCGACTCCCTATTATGGCAAAGTGCCATGAAATCCGAAATGGATTCCATGTATAACAACCAAGTTTAGACACTAGTTGTTGTACCAAAAGGCATTGTGCCTACTGGTACTATTTAGTCTTCAAGGAAGACATACATGGAAGGCAACATACTAATGTACGAAGCTAGGCTTGTAGCGAAAAAGGTATCGTTATCAATATTGTGTCGAATACGAAGAAACCTTTTACTTGTTGCCATGGTAAATCCATTTGGATAATGCTTGCTTATGCTGCATGTTTCATTCATGAAATGTGGCAGCTAAATGCCAAAACTGCTTTCCTTAACGGAAACCTTTTGGAGGATGTTTACAACATCCTGACGGTTTTGTCGTACCAAAACTAGCAAACAAGGTTTGCAGGTTATTCGATCCATGGATGGATTGAAGCAAGCATAGCGTTCTTGGAATTATCGTTTTGATGTAATCATAATGGTATATGATTTAATTCAAAATGAAAATGATTCTTGTGTATATAAGAGGGTTAGTGGGAGCGCACTGACAATAATGTCCTATATAATGATAATACATATCATTTCTTGGTAATGATATTCCCAAAATTACAATCGGTGAAAGCTTGGCTTTCATGAAAATTCTCCGTAGAAATCTTGGGAGAAACAACCTTTATTCTAGGAATAAAGATCTACTGGGATAGATTTAAAGTTGTTAGTACTCTCCGAGAACTCGTACATTATAATAAATGTACGCGACCTGGTGTCTCATACGCTTTGAGCATATGGAGTCACAATCAGGCCAATCCAAATGATAGTCATTGGATTGATGTTAAAAACATCCTTGAGTATCTTAGAGGAACTAAGGATGCTGTCTTATATTATGGAGAATGAGAACTTGAAGTGACTGGGTTCACTATTGCAAGTTTCCTAACCGATAAAAACGAATATAAGTCGTAAAAACGGTACCATACAGTTTGAATAACGAAACAGTGAGTTGGAAATCTTTCAAGCAAGATACTGTTACCAAATAAACAACAAAAGTGGATTATTGATGCAGCTGAGGCAGCTATAGAAGCCTTCTGGATTGATAAAAATCTAATTAGATTAGATATAGTTCTGTTAGCAGCTGAGCTAGGCTTCAGCGCAGGCTAAATTATTAATGATCTCATCAACGATCCAGATATATACTTCATATATTCATCTGATTCGTTTGGATCATACATCGTGGTGATGTGATGATCGAATAAATCGCATCAGATGATAATCATGCAAATCCACTGACGAAAGTCTTTTCTCAGTAATTTAAGCGAACCGTACATAGTTCGGGTGTAGGACACTCGAGTGACTAGCTATAGGCCAAGTGGGAGATTGTTGGACAGTTATGACCCATAGCGTCACTATTTGTACAGATCATGGTGTTGTTGTACAAATTAACTATGTGACAAAGGAAATTACTCTCTTATCATTTGTGATTAGATCACCAAGATGTATAATGATAGGAGGTCCTTATAATTAGTTCCTGGATTGAGATGATATTAGACAATATCAATCCACGAAGGTTTAATCATTAAATATCCCTAGTCAGAGTATTATCGAGATTGGACATCGATAATGCGGAAAAGACTAGTATTACACTTGTGCGCGTTGTGAGGGCATAACGGCATAGTTCTCATATATTTGGGTATAGGATACTCATGCAAGTGTAATAGGAGGTTGTGTTTTACCGATGGTACGGAAAACAGCTTCGCTCTGGATAGACCCCTTGGAATTCCATTGGTAGTATGACTATGTGTCTATGGAAGTCCAAATCCGGGTAGGTGTATTTGGTCTTAACCTGAGACTTGCACCGCTAATACTTGCGATAATCAATATACTTTGGTTTTAGGTCATCCAGGGCTTTAACAGGTTCTGTGTACGCCTCTGCTGGGTATATTGAGAATCGTAGTGTGTTGGGTGTGATGTCAAGATGGAAGTATCACTCCAGTCATAGTGGAGATGATGGTCACCTAGGATACGGAACTGGTTCTCTTATGTACTGCAATCATCGGGATAAAATGACTAGGTCATGTTTATCTGATTATAGAGACTAGTTACCAGAGATCCGATATGTGTTTCGTACGGGGCAGACACAATTCCAGCCCCAGGCCTAGCATGTGACATCCGATGCTGGATCGAAATACGCAATACTATGTATAATACGCCTGATATAGATCACATATTCCTGTAAGGATATTTCTGGAGAATTAGGTAGGCATGGCGCTTTGCTAGAAGCCAACCTTGTCTTGTAAATCGGTATAAACGTAGTACTAGGTACGTACGTGTTCGGATAGTCCGACGATCGTATTTACTGCCAACATATCCGGGGATCTCATGGGTCACTTCCCGAAGATTCACCGATGACGTATGACTCGCACTTTATTAATCTGGGATTAATTAGATGAGAGAGAAAATTAATCGGGGATTAATTACGGATATATTTTATCTGGGATAAAATATTATTTAAAAAGAGAGAGAACGATTAATTTGGAATTAATCGATAAAATAATATATTCGACATATTATAAGAAATTGGATTTCGACGCGGAATTGAAATTAGATTTTAATTCGGGCGAACGAGTTAGTTTGGAATTAATTCGTTACCGACGTCAATAGTGATTTTGCTAGGCATAATTATTTAATTACGTCGCAACAGAAAATTCGTTAATTTGGAATTAGCGAACCCGAGCCCATGAGTAATTGTGAGCGCACTCGCATTCCGAATTCAAGTGCGGCACGCAAGTCACATCAAGCGTCAAACCACTAGTCGCATCAAGCGTCAAATCATTAGTCACTTTGAGTGATGTGACAACTTGTCACTTGATTGATTGATGGTAGTTGATGGAAGTGGTTGGCATAATTGCCATTTGACTTTTTGGTTGCAATTTTGTGTATATGATTTTTGGAAAATCATTTACCAATTTGAGTAACAAAATAACACACACTCTCTCAATTCTTCTTCCTCTCTCTCACGCCCAAATGGGCTGTTTTTTCTTCTGGTTTTTGGCTCACTGCCGAGAGCAAAGAGAAGCAAACATGATGATTTTGTTGCAAAATCAAGATTGCTAGCACACAATAGAATCATCATAAGGTGATAGGGAAACCCACTTATGAGCAAGGAATCAACACAAAGCTTGGAGCTTGATGGAGATCACCATTGCCGAAAATTAGGAGGCCAAAAACAACCCACTGCCGAGCATCTTGGAGGAGGCAGAAAAGTTTTTTGTTCTTCACTGCATCGCCTCAACCGATCGATGTAAGTATTTCGCAACTTCTTCGTGTATTCACATGTTGTTTTTTGCTTGATAATCGATCCTCGGGACTTAGAGAAACCCAACAGGTAGAACATCATTTTGCTCTACCACTGTTTGAAGTTTGATCCACCAAAATTATCCGGTTTCTCTCCATGAGCGACCGATTCTATGATATTTCTACTAGCCATGTGTAATTGGAAATAAACAATAATCAATAAGTCTACAGAAGACAAATCACACAAAGATCAACTATATGATCCTATTTATGTGTTACACTAAGAATCCATTTGTTATTATTTTGGACAGTAGTACCAAATAACACAAGTCATTGAATTTGTAACTAAAATTTCTTATGATAGATGAACAAAAGAAAATTCCCAAAGGCCGAGGGGGTCTGGCGTAACCACTTAAATCCCTACCCACTTAGGCTCTTATCTCCTTGATGACAGAATTTCCATAATCACTTTCTCAATAGAAAATCTTTGCCATTCAATCTTAGTGTTACACTTTAATTCTCAAGTTCAAGTATAATAATTATATAAGGTATAACGTCAATCAAACTTGGAAGGAATTACTTGTGTATAACTTGGACTAAGTCTTCATGATACATTTTGAATTCTCAAACAAGTATGCGACAATCAATGAATAAGAATAAACAATTTTCAACTTTATCACATTGTAGACTAGGTGTATGCATGTGATAATTGAACACCCCAATATTAACTAAAATCTATAATATCAAATTTATAATTTTTTTCGTATATGATTTGTACTAAGTTAATATTACATTATGCAAATATTCAACTTATACCTATATTTTATAATCAAATTATGTGTATAACTAAGTACTAGATTTATCTAGATCAGTGAATTTATGCAATCTAAATTATGTATGTTATTTTACCAATATTAATTCAAATCTGAAAGTTTCCCAGATGTGACTTTCGTTAGAGTTACGTTCGTTCAACCGTTCAAACAAATTTTTTCTGAGATTTCACATTCGTGTGGCGTTTGATAACGCGTTCGTACGAACCTTTCCAGAGAGTTTGTGTTCGTGTGACATTCGTTACAACGTTTAAATGAATGCGGAATACATGATTTTTTCTTATGCGTTCGTCGGGCACTCGAACGCCCTTACGTATTTTTCATGCACTAAATACATTTTCCAGAGAAAAGAATAATAAGATATGCAAAAATTAGAATTAAAAACACATGTAAGTTAGCAAGTTCTTAAGATTATTGGGCGGATGTGTGATTAATCATTTTATAACATGCATTATTCAATCAAAACCATTAAATAATAATAGATTAACTATTAAGGATATGGATAGAAAAACATGAAAATGTATAAGATGATGAACTTAAACTAAGTTGAGTTTTTCCTCTATCCTTAAGAACTTATTAGCCTGCCTTGGTGCATTAGGGATTTCTTGTGGTAAATATTCTCCCACGATTTTTGGTTGCTTCTTGTAAAAGGGACACTCTGTTCTTCAAGAACTCGAACTAGGAATAATGGTATAAACTCTCTCTTTTATGTAAACCTTAGACTATTTAACAATGAATGAAACTTGGAATGAATTTTTAGGATGATTAAAAAATGAACCCAAGTACTCATTTTTGTAGACATGAAGGATTGGCTTTGAAAATGTACCATTACGTCAATGAATGTAATTCTTTAAAGATAAGGAAACATTTCAACCCTAAGAATTATGTTATTTCCTATTAAGGAGCATAACATTTCCTTTAAACCCAAATATTTAATTTTTTTCACATTAAGAATTATATATTTTTATTCCATATATAGTTATACACCTTATATTTAGAAAATTTCCTACACCTTTACCCCATAAATAAATCAAATCCATTATCACTACAAGAATTAGACCATTTAGCGTCGAATTGTTTCGACGCCATAACTTACTATTTCGACGCAAATGATATTTAGCGTCGAAAAAATTAGACGCCAACAATGGACGATAAAATGTCGACGAAAACCACTTTTAGCGTCGAAATAATTAACTGCGACGCTAAAAAACAGTATTCTGCGTCCAATTTATTTCGACGCTAAAGTTAAATTTCGACGCTAATTGTATATTTGGCGACGAAATATATCGACGCAAAAATTTAAACTTTTAGCGTCGCAAGGTGTCGACGCTAAAGTATATTAAAAAAGTATTATATGTAAGCTTATAGCGACCATGTTTTTTACTATTAGCGATGAAATATATCGACGCAAAAATTCAAACTTTTAGCGTCGAAAAATGTCGACGCTAAAGTATATTTAAAAAGTATTATATGTAAGCTTTATAGCGACCATGTTTGTTACTATTAGCGTCGAAATATTTCGACGCTAAAGGTCACTTTTAACTAGTCGACGCTAACATATATTTAAAAAGAAATATATGTACGCTTACAGCGGCCATTTTGTATACTATTAGCGTCGAATATTCGACGCTAAAAGTAAATAATTTATTTTCTTAAAAATTAGTAATTTACTTATTTTTTGGTCTAAAATATTTAATTTAGTTGAAAAAAAATGTAATTAATGACGAAATATTATATTGAAATTTGTTTTAGAAAAAAGAAATATTATATTAAATATATTTGTTCAAAATGTTTATACAAAACTAAATATAAAATTAATTGCTACTGTGATGGGGGGACGCTCGAGCCCGATGCACCATGACTCATTGAGGCCTCGAACATCTGACGGAAAGCCATCAGTTGCTGTTCCAACTGCTCCATCTTCTTCTCGTGGTCCACCGTGACCTGTTGTAGCTTCTCCTTAGTCTGTTGCAGCTCGTCTCGGGTGCTGGCTAGGTCGTCTTTGGTGGTGACTAACTCGTCTCGAAGAGAGACATTGCCCGAATTACCACTATTGCGTGCAGATGACGTTGGCTTCTTACGAGTGCCAAGACCAACGTTGTAAGCTGTCTGATTCTTGAAAACCAATTGCGACAGCTGCTCATCTGGTATGGGGTCGGTCCCTGTCTCCTGAGTTTGATGTTGGAGTTCCATCATTTCGTTCTGTTTCAAAAAATAAGTTAATATTAGAATTTGAGAAAAAAATTTAACATATATAATATTAATTATTTTATTTTAAAAACTGAAACTTACATAGCAGCGTTCGGCTTCTTCATTTATCCATTTATTCTTGTCATTGTAATGCGTCACACGGAAAAAATCTGGAAATGATTGCACCTCACATGTGCTACTCTGTTATAAACATAAAATAAATTCAATATTGTAAGTCATGCAAAATATCGGCGATATCATCGTTTGCAGGTTGATTGTAACTACTGCTCCCTTCGCCGACATCAAAAAACCGTGACTGAGAATGATACTGCTCACCGTGATAAATCCACGTACGGTAAGTGGGTGATATTCCTGGCATGTATAAATGATTATGAACTTCATCTAACCGCTTCCTTTTCCTATTCAAACAATTTGCACATGGACAACGAACACGACCTTCTGCATCAATGTGTTGTTTTGCGACTTCCATAAACTCAGACACTCCATTACGATATTCAACACTAAATCTATCCAGAGAGCTCATCCAATTTCTATCCATTTCAGCAGAATACCTAAATATAATAATATAATTATTAGATATCATTTTACATTGGAATCAACATTACTAATTCAGTAATACTTAATATAAGCATATATATATATATATATATTTGGTTGATAAATTAATTAAATAGTTTACAGAAAAATTCTATTTTGTTAATTAATATACTTACTCTACATATATGAATCATAAATCACTAACAAACAGCATATAAACAACATATATAATCATAAAAATTGAAAATAATAAAGAAATATGAAAGAAGATTTACCTTTTTGGAAATTGATTACAATTTTATTGAAAATTTTTAGGAGAGATGTGAGGCTGTAGAGGAGAAATTTTCAGATTTCAGAGGATTTTTACGAAGAGAATGAAGAAAAAACAGAGGGGGGAGAAGGGGTGTCGACCTTCTGTTTTTTAATCTATCTTTAGCGTCGCATTTAGTATTTTCGACGCCAATTGTTTCCGTTTTTAGCGTCGAAACAACCTTTTCGACGCTACATGTTCCATTTTTAGCGTCGCAAAACGTTTTTTCGACGCTAAATATAAAAAATTAGCGTCGGATTAAATTTAGACGCGAAAGAATCAAGTTCTGTCGGTTCGAAGCTTCATAACTCTTTAGCGTCGAACAAATATTCGACGCTAAAAGTATTATTTGTGGCGTCGAATATTCACAATCGACGCTAATTATATACGTTTTTAGCGTCGACACCGTTTTGTCGACGCTAAATATCAAACATATAGCGTCGAATTAAATTTAGACGCGAAAGAATCAAGGACTGTCGGTGGAAGCTTCATAACTCTTTAGCGTCGAACAAATATTCGACGCTAAAAGTATTATTTTTTTTGCGTCGATTATTCACATTCGACTCTAATTGTTTCCTTTTTAGCGTCGAATGTAAATTAGACGCGAAAGAGTCAAGGATTTGCCGGTGGAAACTTCATACACCTTTAGCGACGATATATGTTCGACGCTAAAAGTTAGTTTTGGCGTCGACTCCGTGTTTCGACGCTAATAGTGCAATTTTTGGCACCAAAAATTATTGCAATAATATAATTATTCAGCGTCGAATATTTTTCGACGCTAAAGGTCTGTTTTTAGCGTCGAAACTATATTTCGACGCTAAAAAATTAATATTCTGCGTCGAATTTTTATTCCGTCGCTAAAAACATGACATATAGCGTCGAAACGAATATTCGACGCTAAAACTAAATTTTAGCGTCGCATATTGTTTCGACGCTAAATATTTGGACGCTAAAAGCCATAATTCTTGTAGTGTATATTACTACACTAGTGAGATCTATGGTTAGGAAATCTCATCTTATGAAAAAATAATTGATTTAATCATTTTTGTTCACCATGTAACCATTGGGAACATACAGAAAAAATAAAAATAAAAATACGGCAAGTGCAGTCACTATAATTTCATCACATGCAAGGATACGAGTCATATGACCACAACATAGTAGAGATAAGGATTAATTAGTTCATTTGACTTAAAAATTGTATAAATGCCCCTTACAAGAAAACTTAATAATTTTTATTTTTTATTACAACATATGATAAAAGCAAACATAATAATTTTTATTTTTTATTACAACATATGACTATAATTATATTAATATTTAGCTAGAGAGAAGCAATGTTTATTCTCTTAAAAAAAAAAAAAAAAAAAAAAAAAAAAAAAAAAAACCTTCCTAATCACAAGAGCGATATATAAGAATAAGATATACAATAGTGTTGATTTCTGGTTTTAGGCTTACTTCGTCTTAAACGAAATAAATGACAACAAGTGGGGGGAAATTCTTTCCTCTGGTTGTCTCAAAAATTATGAGTGAAAGTATTCCTAGGGTTTTTTTACTCTTTTTTCCATTGGGGCTCTTTCCCCAAACTTCTTAGTGTGCCCTTGCGAGGGAGTCAGTGTTAGGGTTGGTGCTCCGAGTGCCAATCCGGATCGTATTTATGTTCGATTCATAAATACGAGCAGTTCGATTTTCCATAACATTATTAATTTTAGTGGTAGCACCATTGTCTTTTATACACTTATTCGATCTAATCTGATTACGATTATATCGAAACTGAATCTGGTTCAGTGATACGTGTATATTAGACAAAGACCCTATGATTTACAGTATAGTGCGCAGTTACAACGTAGTTTTTAATTGACATTGGGAAGCGCACTATTAGTTGTATATCCTTAAATAAAGTTCCTGGTCAAGATTTACTAACACGGGTCGGTTAGTAAAATCCGCTGAGACCAGTACATGTCGTATATCGTGACTTGGTCCGATGGTTTATCCCAGTGAACCATGAGTCTCGGGAGACTCGTATAGACATGTAAGTGTTTATTTGATAAGACACTGAACGACTCACTGAAGGTTTCCTAATAGATGGTACACCAACGTCAATAGGAACCTTCTCGAGTTGAGCGAGCATAGTGGTCCTTCGACTTGAGATACCACTGTGGATATATGAGCTATCCTCCACACTTTGATGGCAGTCACGTCAACGATCTATTCATGATCAGACCTCCGCCTGTTCGTTGGGTGTGGACTGATGCTCATGATATCCAGTGCGTATCAAGATAGGATCCGTCAGTCCTGTGTACAGGGCATAGGCATCCAACACGTGTTTATGATCTAGTAAATACATGGCCGTGGTATAACGTCGGAAACCAGTTCTGAATGTTATTTAGAGATCGTAAATTGAAAGTCGATTGTATTATACCGAACAGATTTGACGTTCTGATCTATATCCCAGGTATAATACGGATGGCCTGTGACGGAGGGATTATACGTATGCTATGACCTCGACTTGTATAGTTTAGCGAGATTATCCGTGGTCGTCATAATCCATGAGTGGGTGGATTATGGACACGAAATTGGATTTCGTGACGGATAGACCTAAACTTAGAGAGTCCCACAATACGAAGTGTACTCGTTGAGCACTTGGACAACTCGATATTAATAATACTGATTATTCATAATACTTCACCGGATTAAATGAGTTAATTCGGATCGTTTAATCGTTAAACGACAACACATGCAATTAAGGGATTTTGTCCGATAATAATTATTGTGTATTTGTATTTGATACATAATACGATTAGATACACATTAATTATTCATCAAATGAGATTTTGACACATGTCATAAATTTATGTATTTATTATTTAATGTAAATAAAATACATATATTTGTATAAATTAATTGTTTAATTATTTAATAGTTAAATAATTAAATAATTGATTTTTCAATCTTTATCCATTTATTATTAATTGAATAATACTTGGTGAATTTTGATTGGAAAACATGGCATGAATTTAATTATACTTTATAAGTGTTCCAATTTGATTGGATAGTATAAAGTAAATTGCATTTAATATGATTAAAAAAAAAAGGCAATAATACCCATTTTCGGTCAACATATATATTTGAATAGAAAATTGTTTCTCTCTCTTTTTCATTTTTTCTCTCCACTGCCGAGACTTCATAGCTAAAAATGGGTTCCAAAATTGTTACATGAATCCATGGAGAAAGAAGAAACAAATCAAGAAACAAGCTCTAGGAAATTGGAAAATTAAGGTAATATTCAAAATCCTTAAGCTTGAGAAATTATTTTTCTTGTTTCTTGATAATATAAAGATATCTAGGGTTTCTTCTTTTCATATTTTTTGGGGCTTTTGTGTTTGGTGGTTGGAGTTGGAAGATAATGCATGTGTGAAGTGTAGATTGGATGAAATTAGTGTAATCTTTATCCAATTTAAACAATTATTGTTTGAGAAATTTGTTGTCATTCTAGAGTGTAATAGCCACTCTTATTATGCCTAGAATTGTTCTAGAGTTCTTCATTTGTGGTGACTTTGGATTGATGTTGGATTAATTAAATTAATCTTCGTAAAAAATTGGATTTAAAGTATGTATTTTGGCAAATTTGGTCACTGTTTCAGACCTGGAAGAGCTACTGATTTTGTGATGAAAATATTGTCTTTAGAATGTATTGGATGTGTTTTGGGAGTTGGCACAATTTCCGAAAAGTGTTTCCGACTTGAAATAAGCGAAAACGGCCAAAAACGGCGTTACCGGGTGGATTTTGAGCCAACCGGATGACGGCTGTGAAAACAGTGATTCTGTCACTGTTTGGGCATCCCATGAACTGCTCCGACACTATTGGAGCTGACCTGGGCAGTTTCCATAAGTGTCGGTTAGTCGGTTCGGTCAAAAACGTATTTTAGGCAATTTTGCGGAAAAACGATTTTCGTAAAAGTTTCGCGAGTTTTCAACTATATTTATGTTAATATATGATATTCAATAAATTGGTTTAGGTAATATATGAATAAATTATTCATATTAGATATTGAATAATTTATTCGGTATTTTGAAAAAGTTTTAAAATACAATTTCGCCCGAACCCGCACTTCCGCTGCGCCCCGACCCCAAAACCCCAACAGTCAGTGGTGTATCGGTGTTGTTGAGGGTAGTCCCGTTGGTGTTGTGGGTTTACCGGGTGGAAAATTAGGATGATGGATACTGAAGAACTGATTAAGAAGTGTGAAGAGGTAAAGATTAGTGAAGATGAAAGAATTAAGGTCTCTCTTAGCAGTAGGGTGAATGAAAAGGGTGAAAGGGTGGCTGCAGGCTACCTGGTGGGGAAACTTCTCCAGAACATATTGGTGAATAAGGAGGGCTTCAAAATGGTCATGCAGTAGATCTGGAAAACGATTAAGAAGGTGAAAATAGAAGGGATGAGGGATAATGTTTTCTTGTTCAGATTTGGAATGGAGGTGGATAAGCGAAGGATAATGGCTGGGGGGCGTGGCATTTTGACGAGGCGTTATTGGTGCTACCAGAGCCTTCTGGCACTGGGGAAGTCACGAAACAAACGTTTGTGCAAGCTTCTTTTTGGGTTAAAATTCACAATATCCCCATCATGTGTATGGATAGGGATACAACGGAAGAGTTGGGTAATAAGATTGGTCGAGTAGAAAGTGTATGCGTAGCTGTAGCGGGAGAATGATATGGATGATATCGGAGAGTTAGGATTTCTATTGACATTACAAAACCGTTAAAGAAATGAGTGCAGAATATTCTCCAGGTGCACAAGCCAAAGATTGTTTTTTTAGTGAGACGAAGTTAATGAGTGCACAAGTGAAAGGGATTAGTCATAATTTAAAGTTTGATTGTTGTTTTAGTGTAGATATAAGAGGTTTTAGTGGGGCTGGCACTACTTTGGGATTCTAGTGTTGAATGGAGGTGAAATATTTCAGTTCACACCACATTGATGCTATTGTGAAGGGGGAAAACCAACTGGTGTGGAGATGCACTGGCGTATATGGGCATCCAGAAAACAATCAAAAGATACACATGTGGTGTTTGTTGAAATGCTTAAATGAGCTCTTTGCTCTGCCTTGGTTGTGTTTTGGGGATTTTAATGAAATAATAAATGTAAACGAAAAGAAATGAGGAACTGAGAGATGTTGGCAGGTTATTGCCAAGTTTAAAAATGTCGCTAGAGCTTGTTCGCTGAGCGATTTAGGTTTTAAGGGGTACCTTTATACTTGGTCGAATAAAAGATATGGATTTAGTTTGATTGAGGAGAGACTAGATCAGTTTCTGTGTAATAAGAGCTGGATACAGGGGTTCTATAATGGGCGTGCGACCAATGTGGACTCTTGGAGTTCAGATCACTGCCTAGTGCCAATGGAGGTGAAGGAAAGGAAACACAGCAGAAGGCACGAGCACTTTACGTCAAGGAGGATTTATTTTGAGGACATGCAGAACTCTTATGACAAATGTAAAGAGATTATAAGAATGGAATGGATGGCAATAGTTAGGAAGAATAACACAGATAAGATTATGAGCTTTAAAGAAGTAGCGAGTAGATTAATGAAGAGACTAAATAACTGGAGGAGAGAAGAGTTTAAGGGGAGAAATAAGGAGAATGAGAAGCTATTGCAAGAGCTTAGAGTATACAAGGATGAAAATAAACATTTTAGGGATGGTGGGGAACTTAGAAAGATTGAAAGTTTGATTGACGAATGGCTGATTGAAGAATAAATGTATTGGAGGCAGAGGTCGATGACTGATTGGTTGAAGGGGGGGAGATAAAAACACGAAGTTCTTTCATCAAAAAGCTTCGATAAGAAATAGAAAAAATAAAATCAAAGGGATAGGGGATGAGCAGGGGCATTGGGTTGAGAAGGAGGAAGATGTGGAAAGAGTATTTTGCGAGTATTTTCAAAACATCTTTACTAGTATGGAGCCCTCTGGGCAAGATATGGAAGGCATAATAGATGGGATCTCGCTTCGAGTATCTTCGGAGATGAATGATCATCTTGGGAAGCCTTTTACTGGAGAGGAAGTAAAAGAGGCTCTGTCACATATGTGCCTAACAAAGGCCCGAGGTCCAGTTGGTTTACAAGCAGGCTTCTTCCAGTGACACCGGGAAGTTGTGGGTCAAAAAGTCACAGAAATATGTTTACAATAGCTGAATAGTGGGGTCAACATAGGCCCTCTCAACCTCACTTACATTTACTTGATCCATAAGATTACGATGCCAGAGAAAATGTCAGATTTTAGACCAATTAGCTATGTAATGCTATCTATCGTTTGGTCACAAAACCATAGCAAATATACTGAAAGTCATCATAAACCAAGTGATTTCGCCCACTCAGAGTGCTTTCATCCCAAGCAAACTTATCACGAATAACATTATTATAGGCTATGAATGTTTGCATAAAATTCGGAAAACAAAAGGAAAAAGCGGATTAGTGGCACTAAAGCTTGATGTGAGTAAGGCCTATGATAGAATTGAGTGGTGTGTTTTTTTTTTTTTTTGGAGAAGGTCATGTTGAATCTAGGTTTTAGTGAAGAATGGGTTTGGCTTATCATGAGGTGTATTACAACCTCCTATTTCTCGATGATTCTCATTGGTTCAGCAAGGGGAAATATAACTCCGTAGAGACGACTCAATGAAGGGTGTCCCATTTCTTCTTATTTATTCGTTTTATGTGCAGAAGTCTTCTCGTAGACCATAAAAAAGCTGAAAACCAAGGGCTATTTCGGGGGTTGAGGTTCAGTAGGGAGCTTTCAATATCTCATTTACTGTTCGCAGATGATAGCCTTATCTTCTCAAGGGCCAAAGATGTAGATTTTCGAGCCTTAAAGACCATTTTTGACACATACTCAGCGGCATCAGGGCAGATTTTCAATTTTGACAAAAGCTCTATGTTCTTCAGCAGCAAGGAAAGATCAGAACAAATGGAAGCCATTAAAACATCTTTGGTTAAAGGATTGTGTCAAAACATGAGAAGTATTTAGGATTACCTATGATGATTGGAAAGAAGAGGTTAAGTTTTTTCAATGAGGTCAGGCTCAAGGTTATAGAGAAGATCTCTAACTAGCCATCGAAGTTTTTCTCGAGTGGAGGAAAAGAAGTTCTAATAAAAGTCGTGGCTCAAGCAATACCAGCCTATGCTATGAGTGTGTTTAAACTGCTGCAATGTGTGTGTGATGATATTCAAAAGGAAATCGCAAGGTTTTGGTGGGGATCAGATAAAAATAAGAGGAAAATACACTGGGCTAAATGAGAAAAGACGTGTTTCTCAAAATCTCGAGGTGGGCTGGGATTTAAGGATCTTTCTTCTTTCAACCAAACGTTGGTGGCTAAGCAGGGATGGAGAGTGATACAAGAACTAAACTCATTAGTTGCAAAAGTCTTGAGGGCTAAGTACTTCGCGAACCTGGAATTTCAGAAAGCTAAGCTTGGGGTAAGTAACTACTCGAGAAAGGATTACATTGGAGAATAGACAATGGGCAAAAGCTTAAAGTGTTTGAAGATAAATGGATTCCAATACCAAATTCTTTCAAACCAATCATGCCTTCATCTTTATAATTGGAGATAAGTGTGGCGGATCTGCTGGATGGAAACAAATGGAATGAAGATTTACTAAAATTGAACTTTAGATGCTGAAGAGATTTTGAAGATCCCTTTACCAGGCAGACCTAAAGCTGACCATTAGATATAGCATTTTGACAAAAAAAGGCAATATTCGACTAGAAGTGGCTACCATCTTGCATGGAAGGAAAAATTCTTGAATGCCCCATGTAGCTTGGATAGTAGAGGCGATCTCTGGAAACTGATATTGGTTAGTTTTCTTCCTGCAAAAGTCAAATTGTTCCTCTGGAGGACTGTCGTTAATTTGTTGCCCACAGTAGAGAATCTATGGAAGAAAAAGATTGTTGAAGACCCGCGATGCCTCAGATATGGTGCACTAGGTGAAAATATGTCACATGCGATTTTTCATTGCAAACAAGCATTTAAAGTGTGGAAGCTGTCCATTTTTTTTCTCAGAAATTAAGGCTGATGGGAGAATTGAACTAATGAGAGTGATGTCTAGCTTGATGAAATCAGGGGGAAAAGAAGGATTTAGAGCTTTTTGGACTATTTGCTGGGTGATTTGGCAAGCGCGAAACTGTCAGATTTTCAAAGGGAATGTTGAAGACCCCTTCAGATCTTTGGCCAAAGCTATAGCATTGGTGGACTCTTGTCAGCTCACTTTAGTTCCAGACTTAAAACTCTCTGCCCAGCAATTGAAGAATTATAATCGAACATGGAAACCTCCTCCAGAGGGTTGGATAAAGTTGAACTCCGATGCGGTAGTGGGGGCTGGCAACTGTAAAGTAGGCCTCGAGGTGGTTTTTAGAAATTTGGAGGGGGAGGTCTTATGCGCAGCAGTTAGGGGTTTAACTTTCAATGGGGATGTCCAGGCAGCGATAGCTGAAGCCATAAAATTTGGTCTCCTGATTGCGGAAGAACTAAACCTGTGCCAATTGGTAGTGGAAACTGATTGTAGTCAGGTAATGAAGTTGATTTCTAACAGGAAATGGACGATGATGGAAATTATGTGGATTATTGAAGATATTACTGAAAAGCTAGCTAGGTTAGATAGATTTTTTGTTTGCTATGCTTCCTTTTTTTGTAACAATATTGCACACGCTCTTGCAAAAGTAGCAATTAGCATTGATCACCTTGTTATTTGGAAAGATAGCTTTCCTTCAAACATTAGGTGTATTGTCACCTCTTAAGTAATGAAAATCTTTTTCAAAAAAAAAAAACTTCTAGATGGGGGCATTGATGGAGAAAAATAGGTTGTCAGAAGTCATTCTGCAGGGTTCTTAATTTCTGGCTAATGGAAAGAACCTACAAACAATGAGAAAATAACCTTATGAGTCTGTACCATAAGGGTGTCTAGGGGTAGTATTCCAACGGTCAAATCAAGTTGTTGTAGAAGAAAGAGTAATTATCTTACTAGAAGTGGGTTTGCATGTTTTATTCTAAAAGAGAGAAATTGGCGATCTTTTATGTACCCAATTTTCCAGTGTCCTTTTGCTGACCTTCTTCTTGACCCAATTTTTGTACCCATAGTAGAAGCTTCTAAGGATGTCTTTTGGTCCAACCTGACATGTGGCAGGTGTGGGTTGACTCTTCCCCTTCTCAAGTAGGGGCATTATGGAGATTTCGCTGGGGCCCAGGTGTAACATCCCATTTTCGGATATATTATTGGTAGGTGACATATTATCCTATCACCTTCACTCTCTATCTATCTAACTATATGCAATTACTATATTATTTACTCATCACATTATAACACATAATCCTCGCATAATACACATAATGGCTAGGTGCCCAACTCTGTAACTATAATTATGAAACTTAATCATTTATATGTACTTTCTTGTTATAACAGAATTTGTTATCCTGATTACAAATAATTTAACACACACAACTTTACCAAACATGACTATGACTGTATAATGCACAATGAACCTAACTTGATGGACCATTGACACCATAAAGACTGAAAACAGTATCCGACTACATGAGATCATCCTCTGAAAATCATGCAAAATATATATGGTGTGGTGGGATGAGTATTTTGAAAATATTCAGTGAGTTGATATAAATCAAAATAAACTTAATAATAATAATAATAAATCATTCAATATTAAAAAAAAGAATAGGTTTTGAAAATATTTATCTGAAATTTGCTTTAGAATTTCCGAAAATCCTTTAGTTGGAAACAGACTGAAAACATTTAAAAATCAAATATCATTAAAAATCTGAAAACTCATAAATCAAAAAATTATACAAATCAAGTGTATAAGAACCAACTCAAATATACAAATAAAATCAAGCATTCAGAAACCAACTCAATTGGACAAATAAAATCATACGTACAAGAATTGTGAGACCACTTCTATTCTATTTGTTGTTATTTCAAATAAATTGAGTTATCCTTATTCCCCTCTAACCCACGTCTCCCGTACCCCAAAAGCAACTGTTTTACACGTTTTTCCCTCCCCTAAAATAACAAGCGTAACCCAACTCAAATACTATGTATCCATATCTTTAAAAGCAGTGTTTTACACACAGTTCAAAAGAAACAAATTCAGATTTTCAACAGAGCAATCATATTACGAAATTTACCATGATCTCATCTTTCATAGAAATATTTTGATTCTTAACCATGTTATACTTTATTATGTCTAGTTTTGTTGGATTTTTACAGATCTCGATTATGATTCTTAAAACTTAAGTTGTAGCCACATCTTTACATATTATGATGGTCTGGATCGTAGTTCTGGTCCACAACCCCCACGCTTGCATCACACTCATTAGGACCTCCATGGTAAGACCTGTCACCATGGTCCTTGATGCGGTCATCCCAACACAGACGATAACACTTAGCTCTATTCACCTGACTGATGACGTTGTACCGAGCGTGGGACTGGGAAAGAAAGAGCTCAACCTCTTCCTAACGACAGTCATCAGCACTCTGCAACTGCTCCTTCAACATGGAGACCTCCACACTCAGAGTAAAATGCCTTTGGAGGAACTCACTCCACTACCATTGAGACATTTTTAGGTCCTACAAGAAGACAGCGCATAAGAAACCAAAGATAACTAGTAATAAATTGAATCCAGAAACTTCAAAATAGAGGACCTTACCTACTGAACCTTGGAGACTTCAGCGCGAAGCTACTCCTTCTCACGAGCAGCCATGGCCGGGTCCGCGAGCAGCTCTTGATTTTCAATTTCCCTTTGAGGCAACTTCTCCTCAATCTTAGACTAGGTGGCAACCTGAGTAGACACATCCTTCTTGCGAGCCTCAGCCTCGAGCTCCAAATCCACCATCAGAGAATCCACGGCTTATGAAGCCTTCGCCAAGTTGTTATGTGCCTCCTAAAGATGAGTCTTTAACCTCTATAGCAACTAGGCTACACAGATGACACTCACCCTACTGAATTGCAGGATCTCACTGATGAATGTAGGATCTTGGAGCAAAGACAGTAGACTGCTGCATCGATGGGGAGGCAATGATAGCACACATAGCCTAGCAGATTCTGAAACTCCTCGATATCATAAACGAAAGCACTAATGGGTGAAGGCTCAGACGATTTATACAAGGCTCGTAGAAGGCTCGAAAAGAGGTTGTACCGAAGGTAGTGCAAAATGGGTCAAAGGAGATCCAAAAGTAGAAATGGGCGACTCGGAGACCAAAATAGAGGACCTCGAGGCATAGGTAGGAGGCGTAGATGCAGATAAAAAAAAAGGACGAGACCAGTATGAACGGTAGGCGTAGTAAACCATGACCCGGAAGCAGCAGCTGTGAAGTTTGGCCCTATCTCCACCTTTTAAAGGAGTGCCAGCTCGCTCTCAATTTTTTATTTCTTGGGGCGATTCTGGAGCTGACCTTCTACTTCCTCCTCAGAGGTTGGAGACCTGGGACGAACAGGGATAGGAATCTTAACAAAAGAAAAGAAGGCACATAAATCCTTCCACTTGGATCTAGCTTTGCCAATGGGTGACATAACACCATATGAGAGTCTAACTGATGCAGAAGAAGCAGCATATCACGTTTTTTACACGTTACGCAAGCGCACGTATCACTCAAGTAATATAAAAGTTATCGATCCCATGAGGACTTATTACCTACGTTACTAATCCTTACGACTAATTATATACATGTATCAAATTGAAATTATTTTTGAATTGAGTTTAAATTAAAACTAAAGAAAATAAATATATCTATGGAGATTTTGAAGGAAATCAATGGGAAGAAAATTGTTAGGGATATGCCCTATACCCAACTTGTGGATGGGCTATATGTACATGTATTTGTAATATTTTCATTAATTTAATAAAATGGAAATCTTTATTATGCGTGTCTTACATAACTTATATGAATCATCAAACACTGTAATAAAGCCCTTGGAGTAATAAGATGATGGCTTTCACGCCTTATGAGAATCATTACTCTTAAACGTTCCTAGTCTTAGTTTTATGAATAATCTGGGCGTTCACAAAACGGAGAGACTAGGATGATGATATGATCCGCCCTTAAGTGCGGTAGCCGATCATATCATCATCCTAGCGGAGATCCGTCCGCTTGGTGTATCACATGGATGCATTAATTGCTCGTGTCCATCGAACTAACCGCCGAAAGTTTTCACATGGAGTGTTTATCCCATGTGTCTGTGAGAACTTTCATGTATCGATTGTATAACTAGTCCTTAGACTTGAGGTCTTTACAATCTTATGTGTGGATCAAATAACTTTGACATTCTCTTTTCCCGGTTCAAAAGATCCGGACATAAGGGTATGATTGGGTCATTTGTTGAAACACATGAAGTTTGTATAGATACAACAGAGAATCGCCACTCTCTCGGATAATATTTTCTTATAAGAGTAATATTCTAGTTCGCGGGTTGATATGTGTGATCAGTGCTTGAGACTGTGGCCGCAGCAGAAGAATCATGTGAGATTCTTGGGTTAGCACGATTCATGACACTATCAACATCATACCTTAGACCATATGGGTAGACAATTTCCGTACCATAGGTCAATAGGTGGGGATACAGTGAGGCGAGGGACCGTATCATATGTAAATCGTATACATAATGGGTATATATATCTTTCCTTCTCATTTGGGGGCCTTGGCATGTTGCCAGATGTCAACCTTGGTCATTGAAATCTAACGACCATCTGATCGGAGGATAATTTATGTTCGATTAAATTATCATGATTCATTTCATGTCCAACTTGAGGGGAACCCAAAAGGTCACACACAAAAAAGTTGAAATCAATGGTTAATAGTGCACAATACAAATTTAACAGCATATATAATATTGATGTAGGAATTGTTCATAAATGGTTCAATGTGTTTAATTATTGAACAGATCATTTATGAGGTTCCATAGTGGCTTAGGGATTGGTGAATGACGATAGGGGCACTTTGGGAATTGGAATAAAAAAAAATGTGAATAGTAACATGAATAGTAAAATTTTTTTTATTTGTTATTTGTTTTGAATTCCAATTCGGCCCAAACTCTTATTAGGGTTTTATAATCTCATTAAACCACTAAATTAAGATCCAATGGCTAAGATTAAATTAGCATTTATCCCACATCGGATTCTTAATTAATTTTGTTGTCTTTGGAGCACTTATATAAACCCAAAGAATTCTTTACAAATTTTTGCACCAAACCTTTCATATCTTGAGTTTATATAAGTGAGCGACTCTAAAGTTTAAGAGTAACCCACTGATTTTGAGGATCCTTAAGTCTAATTGACTAGAGGAACCTTGAGTTAAAATTTTTGAGGTATTTAACTAGGCTAGCACCAAGGGCAAAATACTCGTGCACTCAAGGCGTAGTCTTGCCGTTGAGTTTTGGCTTTGTTGTGTGTACCTTTGGAGGCCACACACTTGGGTGGCTCTTTGGAACGTGGAAGAGCTTGCTGAGTTCGAGAAAAGCTTGTAGATTGGAGGGAGGACTGGAGGAGTCTTCGGTTCAAGTAAGTCTTTTTCTTTCTTTATTTTAATTAGAGTTTTTATGATAGTTAGCATGTTTAGGTTTATGTTCTCTGCATGTTTTATGAGTTTTTATGCTTAGAATATATAGTAACATGCCTAGGCTTGTAGAATAATCAAAACAAATGGGTCTTGGGCAAAGGGATAGCGGCATCATAATTTGATTTATTAAATTTTCCGCTGCGCACTCGCGGCCGCTTCCCAACAAAAACATCTAAGATTGTGAATCCACCCAATATTATTCTAAATATGAAATGACTTTCTTATACTCGTGTAATAAATTGACTTATTAACTTGGAACACTAAGATATCTACAAGCCTATTTCGATGGTCAGGTATAAATATTTAGAATAAACTAATCAACTATAACTTTATGTCAACTAATTAATCCCAAATTCATTAAGATCTAATTCCAATTATGGCTACACCCTCCGAACATGTTGATGAGTGTTAATTATATCACTATTTCCCACTTATTTAACATAATATTTTGTATATTTTCTTGAGTTTTGTGAATATTTTGATGTGTTTTGTGTTATTTTGTAGATAAATAAAGTTTCAGGACATTCTGGAGGTGATTTGGGGCCAAAACAGTGAAAACGGACGAAAATGGAAAAATGGACATTCTGCACGTCGCGACGCGCAAGCCTTTGGCGTCGCGACGCCTAATATGCGCCGAACAGTGCTAACGTGCGCCGGGTCCACATGTCAGAATCTGAGAAATTTGACTTTGCTAACGTGCGCCGTGCCACGTGTCATCATCCTACGGTGCCGACAGTCACCATCGCCATGTGTCACTCCACGTGTCTGCCACGTCATCGTCTACATCACCAGTTGACCAAGTCAAACTGCCACGTCATCGCCACATCATCATCAACCAATCACAGCGTGCCATGTGTCGCAATTCTACGGCGCCGACAGTCGCCATCGCCACGTGTCGCCACGTCGGTGCCACGTTAGCATCAATTATTGACTCAGTTATCCGCAATTGACACGTGGCGATAAGAATCTGAAATCAGCCAATCATAAGCTGCCACATGTCACAATAATTGAGATCCAACCACCTTGCCACGTGTCACCTTATCACCTTATCCAGAATCTGAAGCCGATGAACCAGAGCGTGCCACGTCGAGAAACCGTGTGTCGCAACGCGAGCTGGGCGTCGCGACGCCGGACCTCTACTGACGCCTATAAATAGAGCTCGAAATTCCAGTTTCAGATGTACCATTCTCTCTAAATTCTCTCATTTAAATAGGGAGTTTTCTATCTAGTTTCTTTTAAATTTTAGTTTTGTAATTAATTTTAATTACTTTCTGTAATAATAGTGATTTACTTTCATTACTTTTTTCAGTTTTTACTATTCACTATGAGGAGGTAACTTCCCCCTGCTAGGGTGAAAGGTAATTCTTTTACTATTGCTATTTAGATTAATCTCCCTTAAATATAATATATTCATTATTTAAAATATTGACTTAATAAGGATACCGCCAGATTGGTCGGTTGGTAATTCATTTTAATCTGGTTTAAACCTGACTAATCAAGGATATCGCCAGATTGGTCGGTTGGTAATTAAATTTTCTTACCGCCTATATGGCATGTTTATTTCGGTTCCGCCTTTATGGCTGGTTGGACTTAATTTGACTTAATCAGGTTACCGCCTATATGGCTGGTTGGTAAAATAATCACAAGTTAATATATTATATTAAGGGAGATATCTAAATTCGTAATAGTAAAAGTTGATCATTTTACCTTAGCATTTTATTTTATTGCAATTTACTTTTCAGCTTTTACTTTACCGCAATTACTTTTCAGCATTTTTACTTTATGTCTTTTACTTTCAAGTTTTTACTAGCCCTAGTTATGTGTTGTAACTAAATTAGTTATCTGGGGTTGTGATGACTTTTAATATCACCGGTTTATAAGGGGTTATTTTATAGTTTGGGTAATTTAAAGGTTTACTTATTAAGTCTTAAGCCTAATGCGTCTTGTTAATTGGCCACTAATAAGATTGATCTGGTAAATCTAAAATGAACTAGATATAGGGATTTTAGGTTTCAGCCTTAGACTTAATAGCCCACGATCTTCCTTGAGGATAGATAACATTTTAATAGATTTCCTTACAGGATAGACATATACCTGTCGGGCGGGGGTAACCATAATTGGAACTTAAACTTAATGAATCCAGATAATTTGGTTGACATTGACATATGGTTCCATTGGGTTAAACTGGGTATTTGCATCTGACCATCGACATAGGCTTTCGCATAATTTAGTGTTCCAGGTTAGTAATTTGATTTATTACACAAACATAAAATAACCACTTCATCTTTAAAATGATATTGGAAGAAATCACAACCCTAGATAGTTTTTAATATTGAATTTTCTTAAACCTACTTTCGAACAATTTTATTTACTTATTTTTAAATTTAGAATCGTCACATTTTCAAATCAATCAAACAACCTGTTAGATACTAGTAATCATTTGACCTTATAAAATTAATAGCTTAGGTATTAAGTCCTCGTGGGATCGATACTATTTATACTACTTGAACGATACATGCGCTTGTGTTATACGCGTGTGTTTACGCCGATCAAGTTTTTGGCGCCGTTGCCGGGGAATTATTTATCTTTCACTATTAGTTTTAAGGTTAGATACATTTACTTGTATCTAATTTTCTTTTTACTTACTGTTTTTGTTTTCTTGTGTTTCAGGTTCTCAAAACTTCATGAGACGAACCAGAAGCTTTGAACTCCGACCGCTTGACCCGGAAATTGAAAGAACCATCAGACAGTTGAGAATGAGAAGGCGAGAAGGCCAAGAAGCAATAGTCAACATGGAACTTGAACCTTTGGAGGTTGCACCACCAATTCCCATTCGAGACAGAACCATTCCGGTGGTTGACATACTCATTTTTTGTATTGTACTTCCTCACTTACCAACAAATGCGAGTGACATCAAAAAATGCATTCAGATGATTCAGTAGTCAGTTCAGTTTGGGGGGAATGCAACTGAAGATCCTAATGCCCATATCAGCAACTTCCTGGAAGTTTGCGACACTTTCAATTACAACCGAGAAGCTGAAGAAGCAATGAGACTGCGTGTTTTCCCATACTCCTTGAAGGACAGAGCTAAAGCTTGGCTACATTCACTACCAGCAGGTTCCATCACAACTTGGAACACTTTAGCCACCAAATTTCCTGAAGTACTTTCCACCAGCCAGAACTGGAAAGCTGAGGAATGACATCACATCCTTTGTACAACAAGACTCAGAAACTCTCTACGAAGCTTGGGAAAGGTACAAAGATTTTCTCCGGAAATGTCCTCACCATGAGATTTCAAAATGACTTCAAGTCCAAACTTTCTATAATGGACTTTCTGGAATAATGAGAACCACAATTGATGCTGCTGATGGAGGAGCTTTAATGGCAAAAGGAGAATATCAAGCCTGGGACCTAATCGAAGAAATGGCCAACAACAATTCCTTGTGGCCAACAGAAAGGAGCATGATCCAAAGAATTGCAGGAATTTATGAAAGTGGAGCCAATACAGCAGTCAACGCCAAGCTGGATCAGATATGCAAATTCATGGAGACTCTTACTACTGGGTCCACAAGTTCACCATATGGAGGAGCACCAGAGTCGAACCAACTTGAAGAGACGGTGAATTTTGTCAACAATTTCAACAGACAGAGGAACAATCCATATTCCAACACCTACAACCTAGGGTGGATGAACCATCCCAATTTTTCATGGAGCAATAATTCAGGCAACAGAACTATCCACCACCTGGATTCCAGCAACAGAACAAAGGACATGAACATGTAAATGAACCAGGAATAGCAGAAGTGCTGACTCAGTTAAAAAGGTATGATACTATGTTTCAGAGCCAATCTGCTTCCATCAAAGCACTGGAGAATCAAATCGGACAACTGGCCAATGCTCAAAGTTACAGACCACCAGGGAATCTTCCCAGAAACATAAAACCAAATCCAAGGAACATAGGAAATGAGCAGTGTCATGCCATTATGTTAAAAAGTGGTACTGAAATCAACAAAGATATTGGAGCCAAAACAACTGTTGAGGAAGTTCCAAAAGAAACACGGCAACAGACGGAGGAAAAAGAAGCAAAGGAAAAAGAACAGATCACTCCACCTCCACCTTTTCCTCAGCGTCTTCAGAAAAATAAACTGGACAAGCAGTTTGCTCGTTTCCTGGAGGTGTTCAAAAAGCTGCACATCAACATTCCATTTGCAGAAGCCTTGGAACAAATGCCCAGCTATGTAAAATTCATGAAAGACATTCTTTCACGAAAACGGAGATTGGGAGATTACGAGACAATAGCATTGACAGAAGAATGCAGTGCCATCATTCAGAGGAAGCTTCCCCAAAAGTTGAAAGATCCTGACAGTTTCACCATTTCTTGCATCATAGGAGAACATAACTTTGGTAAGGCTTTATGTGATTTAGGTGCAAGTTTTAACTTGATGCCTTTTTCTATTTTCAGGAAACTGCAGATTGGAGAAACAATGCCCACTTCAGTCTCTCAACAACTTGCTGATAGAATGCTCGTATTTCCAAGAGGCGTAGTTGCGGATGTGCTGGTCAAGGTTGACAAATTCATTTTCCCAGCAGATTTTATTGTCATTGATATGGAGGAAGACGCAGACATGCCAATCATCCTCGGGAGACCATTCTTGGCTACAGGTCGAACCATTATTGATGTATAAAAAGGAGAATTAACCATGATGGTACAGGACCAAGAAGTAACATTCAATGTTTTCAAGGCCATGAATTTCCCAAATTATGAAAAGAATGAGGAATGTTTCAGACTTAATGTGATACACAGTACCATTCAGAACTCCAATACAATGCCAAGTTCTACTGACAAACTTAAAACATGTCAATTGCCTGTGGAGCCTGAAGATAAAGCATCTTTTGCACTAAAAAAGCCAATTCTTGCACTACAAGCAACAAAAGAGAAAAAGTTCCACCAGCTCAACGAATTGGAGGAATTTCACAATCAGCCTTTTGAGGATGCGCATACAATTGGAACCAGGGTAGAAGGTATTGTTAAACAAATCAAGGGTGAAATTTTTCCCATGGAAGCCAAAATCACGGTGGTCAGGTCCATTTGTGATCACCAAAGTTTTACCAGATAGAGCCGTTGAGATACATGATCTTGACTCCAACAAAACTTTCAAGGTTTAAAACAAGCGTGTTAAGCACTACTGGGGAGAATCGTTTGAGTGACAAAAAGAAAGTGTCACACTTTCAGATCCAGCCTAACGATCGAGAAGTCAAGTCTAGCTGACGACTTTAAACTTAGCGCTCGCAGGGAGGCAACCCATGTAATTTGTGTATATATTGTGATTTGGTGTGATTTAATTTTGTGTGTTTAGTTTTTGCAGATTAAGTCCTTTCATGATGGAAGAAGCTCTCGAAAATCTTCACAAGCAATTTCCTTCTATCCCTCAAAAATCTCTGATCAAAGTTTACAAAGCTCGCTTGGAACGGATGAGACTACTAACAATCCATGGTGTTCCTAATGATATTCGTTGGATTATTGAAGCACGGGTCCGATTGGCAGGTGAGTCTTCTGACTCTTTTATTTCACATCTGTCTGGTTTAGGAATGAGCACTTATGTTAAAAAGAGAAGAGCCAAAAGAATGTGTGTCTGTTATAAATGTGCTCATATGTTTTGTGATACTCATTGTCGTTCTTTAGGAATGGTGTATGATAACCGCGGAGATAAGCTTAATTTCATTAGGGATGGCTTGAGTAAGGAGTCTTTGGATGATATATCTAAAACTTTTGAGACGCATCCCAGTGGATATGTGTATCACGAAATTCGTGTGTTATATGCACAATTTCAAAAAGAAAGACAATAGTTAAGTCTTGGGAATCTGACTCAAAAAAACCATTTTTGCCAATTTATAAGAAAATTGGATGGGAAGCTTGTCCCTGACGCATAGACGTCAATTAAGCCGATAATTTTCTTGTACAAATTATATCTCTTTGTCTTTTCCTAATAATTGTAATTTGTTTTGTTGTTTTCTTTTATTTTCTCCGACGGGATCCAGACCTATTTGACTATCACGATTTATTTTACTATTAACTAATAATTGTCATTTGGCAGGTACTAGTGCTATTATTTTACTCACCCTTTTTTCAGGTATTATAAATTCAACTCATCATTGTACTTTTGAAGACATCCAGAGTAAAACATGGAAGCCACTTCAAGAAGACGAGTTGAAAACATCTGTGTGTTTTGCGGTAGTAGTGTTGGTACTAAACCACAATACGTAGAAGCAGCACAGGAATTGGGTCGAGTCTTAGCTGCAAGGAATATGCACTTAGTATATGGCGGAGACAATCTTGGACTAATGGGGATCGTTTCAAAGGCCGTACAGAAAGGAGGCAGTAACGTTTTAGGAATCATCCCAAAACCCTTGGCAGAGGCAAATCTTATTGGATCATCAAACGGAGAGGAACTGATCGTGCCAGGTATGTCTGAACAACTGGTAGAAATGATTAACCGTGCTGATGCTTTTATTGCTTTGCCAGGTGGCTTGGGTACATTGGAGGAAATCTTTTATAGTGCTATCTTGGGCGAACCTGAACATACACCAGAAACCAATTGGGCTGTTTAACGTTGATGGATTTTATGATTTTCTTTGTGTGTTTCTTGATGATGCCCGGAGAAATGGGTTCGTGTCAAAACCTTTAAAAGAACTTCTCTTTACTGCCAGAACTGCTCCGGATCTAATTGACCAAATCTTAGCCTATGAACCACAAATTGACCATATCCTTTCAAAGATAAATTGGTCCGAGGACAATCGTGGTAAGAGGCGTCGGATTAATCTGGATCTTAACCTTTAATTTCCTGTAGAATTTCAGATAATCAGATATTATCTTCTAAACTCTTATTCTATTGTTTAAGACATTGAAGACAATATCTCATTTAGGTTTGGGGGAGGGAATTAGTTGATCAGTATCTTGTTTTTAGTTGTGTGTTGTTTTTATTTTTAGTCCTAAATTTTTCGAAAAATACAAAAAAATTAAAAAATTTTCAAAAAATTACAAAAATATTTTATTTTTTTATGTTTTTATTTTGACTAAAAATGTGAAATTGGTAAGAGATAGCTGAGTAAGGAGTTCCCACTCCTGAGATGTATCTCAAACCTAATTCGAAACAAGTTAATTTTTGTTTATTTCCTTTTGAATTATTTAATTTGTGAATTCTCCATAATACTGACTAAAATGAATATTCATACACTCAGTTAGCAGATATTATCAACATGCATTGTAAAATACGGACATGAGCTAAAATTGAAAAGTTTGTAATATTCAGTGCTCTAGTTTAATTGGAGGAAGCATCTCAAAAAGTGATTGAGTAAAAAAAAAACATCTGAGATCCGAGTTATTAAGTCTGTAAGGGTGTTTTAACACCTAGTGCCCTAAAGCCAACTGGTTTGGGAGTCACTGGCCCAACACTCGCTACATGGATCAAAGATGCTGCAAAAATATATATATCTGAAGTCTGAGTAATTAAGTCCGTAGGGGTGTCTTAACACCTGGTGCCCTAAAGCCAACTGGTTTGGGAGTCACCGACCCAACACTCGCTACATAGATGGAAGATATTGTATATAAATAAAAAAAAATCAAAAATCAAAGAAAAAATCAGAAAAATTAGAAAAATTATTCTATTGCTACAAAAATGTGTGAATTCTGATAAAAATTTAGGATAAAAATATTACTCTCTTATCAACTGCACATATGACTGTTTGCCACGTGTCACCTTATCACCTTATCCAGAATCTGAAGCCGACGAACCAGAGCTTGCCACGTCGACAAATGCGCGTCGCGACGCGAGCTGGGCGTCGCGACGCCGGACCCCTACTGACGCCTATAAATAGAGCTCGAAATTCCAGTTTCAGATGTACCATTCTCTCTAAATTCTCTCATGTAAATAGGGAGTTTTATATCTAGTTTCTTTTAAATTTTAGTTTTGTAATTAATTTTAATTACTTTAAGTAATAATAGTGATTTACTTTCTTTACTTTATACAGTTTTTACTATTCACTACGAGGAGGTAACTTCCCCCTGCTATGGTGAAAGGTAATTCTTTTAATATTGCTATTTAGATTTAATCTCCCTTAAATATAATATATTCACTATTTAAAATATTGACTTAATAAGGATACCGCCAGATTGGTCGGTTGGTAATTCATTTTAATCTTGTTTAAACCTGACTAATCAAGGATACCGCCAGATTGGTCGGTTGGTAATTAAATTTTCTTACCGCCTATATGGCAGGTTTATTTCGGTTCCGCCTTTATGGCTGGTTGGACTTAATTTGACTTAATCAGGTTACCGCCTATATGGCTGGTTGGTAAAATAATCACAAGTTAATATATTATATTAAGGGAGATATCTAAATTAGTAGTAGTAAAAGTTGATCATTTTACCTTAGTATTTTATTTTATTGCAATTTACTTTTCATCTTTTACTTTACCGCAATTACTTTTCAGCATTTTTACTTTATGTCTTTTACTTTCAAGTTTTTACTAGCCCTAGTTATGTGTTGTAACTAAATTAGTTATCTGGGGTTGTGATGACTTTTAATATTCCGGTTTATAAGGGGTTATTTTATAGTTTGGGTAATTTAAAGGTTTATTTATTAAGTCTTAAGGCTAATGTGTCTTGTTAATTGGCCACTAATAAGATTGATCTGGTAAATCTAAAATGAACTAGATATAGGGATTTTAGGTTTCAGCCTTAGACTTAATAGCCCACGATCTTCCTTGAGGATAGATAACATTTTAATAGATTTCCTTACAGGATAGACATATACCTGTCGGGCGGGGGTAACCATAATTGGAACTTAAACTTAATGAATCCAGATAATTTGGTTGACATTGACATATGGTTCCATTGGGTTAAACTGGGTATTTGCGTCTGGCCATCGACAGAGGCTTTCGCATAATTTAGTGTTCCAGGTTAGTAAACCGATTTATTACACAAACATAAAATAACCACTTCATCTTTAAAATGATATTAGAAGAAATCACAACCCTAGATAGTTTTTAATATTGAATTTTCTTAAACCTACTTTCGAAAAAATTTATTTACTTGTTTTTAAATTTAGAATCGTCACCTTTTCAAATCAATCAAACAACCTGTTAGATACTAGTAATCATTTGACCTCATAAAATTAATAGTTTAGGTATTAAGTCCTCGTGGGATCGATACTATTTATACTACTTGAACGATACGTGCGCTTGCGTTATACGCGTGTGTTTACGTCGGTCACAGGTATATTTCTATCCTATAAGAAAATCCCTAAAAAGAGATCGTGTGCTATTAAATCTAAGGCTAAACCTAAAATATTTTTTATCAAGTTCAATTAAGTTTACCACATCTATCTTATTGGTGTTCAGGCAACAAGAAGCATTAAGAACGAGATTTGATAAACAAGCCAAAGCATCACACAGGATATAAGGAAAATCAATTTATAAACTCAAATATTGGGTGTCATCATAACTTGTGATTATAGATTTAGTTACTACACATGCTTAAAAACTCTAAATAGGTATTCAATGATAAACAAAACATCAAAAAAGTAAAAGGAAGAAGAAACTCTATTGAGATCGTCAGTCATTCGCTTCCTGCTGTTGAATTCTATGTTGTACTTGATTTTTGTGCTTTGATTTCTCTCAAAAATCTCGTTGGAGGCCGCCAAATTAGGCTATGAGACTCTCCTCTCGTTTTGGGATGTGTTGGGGCTAATATACGAAGTCTTATGGGTGTTTCCTTGTTGAGGACGATTCTAATTATGAACCCAACGTCGCGACGCAAATGGATTGGCATCGCGACGCATACTTTTCATCAATCGACACTTCGCGACACGTCAATCGGTGAACTCTTTGCCTGCGTTTTCTTCATGCACGTGTCTCGACGTGCAATTCAATATCGGGACGTTCTGACTCTGAATTTACCTCAATTTGTTTCGTGTTTTTGTCGTTTTCATCCCTCGTTGATTCCATTGAGCCTTGATATTACTTTTACCTGCAAAATGAACCCAAAATACATCAAATTGCTCAAAAAGCTCGAGACATCTCACACAACATTCAGTTAGAGGAGAGGAAAATATATGCATATCGACCGCTCACCATACCCCCAAACTTAGCAATTTGCTAATCCTCAAGCAAAAATAAATAAAAATCACTAAGGTAAAATAATTAACTTAAGCCACTTTTGTAGGGATCACGATTGTATTTAGCGTATGCAACAAGTCTTTAAACCCATAGGCCCTTGTAGATGAGTTATAGTCTCGTGAGGGCTTACAACAACGACACCATAAATGTCATTTAACACGCAAATGTATTCACACAAAAAATAAATAATCTAGTTATACATAACATTGTCCTCAAAGAGTGCTCAGTAATGAAAACAAAGAACCTTCAAAGTAACTAAAATCTAAATTCTTGAATAAATTATCTAAGTTAGACTCAATGTGTGTGTGTCTGTAAAGGTTTGGTCACATTTTGAATCCTAAGAAAGCCAACTCATTGACTTTGTCTCAAAAATTGGGATCTGTTGGGTCAAACCAACATAGATATCTCAAAAGTGCTTTGTATTTGCCTATTAAGCTCGATATGATATGACTTCTTTTTTAAAAAAATCTTTTGACTCAATTACCCTTTAAGGTAGCATTTCTCCTCATGTTGGTCCTACACTCGCCCATATGTAGCTTCACGTTTATCGGTTATAGGTGGTGTATTTCTTTATTTTCAAAATATTTTTCTTTTCATCTATTTTCATTCATTTTTTTAAATTTTTTTAGCCATACCATATATCATAAATAATTACAAATAAAGAAAGATATCTAAGCAAATGGTCATTCATCGTCAAACAATGTTTTCAACACTAATCACTTTGTCAACTACCTCGGTTCTTACTGCTAGAAACCCACTTTTAAGAGCATACAAGTCTAACCTAGATCACTTGCTCAAGGCATCAGATAAAAATGAAGTGAACACTTAACATTTTTAAGATTTCATACCAAGGCAAACAATCTCATCATTTTCGGACTATGCTTTACTTGTTGGGATAAGTGCCATAGTGCTTCATGTAATGTAAACGATTTTATATGTTATGAAAAAAATGATGCATTATTCATTTATCAAATTTTTTGTATAAATTTCACATATTGTAAATTATCTTGATTACCCTAGATTACTTATGTGCCTTCAGATTTAGCGTATGAGTGTCATACACAAGAGGATTTAAGTCTGGAGTTAGTAATCTAAAATAGTCCAAAGAGAGCAAGCAAAGTGGTTACTTTGTTTGTGGTTTATCTATAGTTGTGGTCTGTTTTATATTTGTATGGCGACATTGATCCAGGATCGTCCATGTGGAGACATGAGAATTGAGACACCTTGTATGATGTGCTCATATAGGACTGGACCCAGATAGAAATGATTTTCATATAATATTTGTTAAATATATAAATTTATTTCGATCTACTAGATGGTCATTTATTGATTGATCTTAATCCTGAGTGTACTCATGCATGGCAGGCTATGTCCTTTGATTTACAAAGGTGAGGTTGGTGTAGCAGTCCCGACCAATAGTTATGTACTTTGGGGGCATGGTCTGGTGTGTAGTTGGGGATGTTTTACATAGATATGGAGTTCACTCTTTCTTGTGAGAAGTAGAGTAGTATCTTCCTTAAGGGTTGATTCGGTACTTGAACGACTAAAGCGTTCAGGTTTTTCTATTACGAATAGAAAGATTAAAATTCATACTGGTTATAAATAAATCGTTAATTAGAGAGTCAATGTTACTGAAGGTAAAAATAATTAGAGGGGTATAATGGACATTATGACCCGGCACTAATTACGAGATACTCGTGAAGGGTTAATCTATATATAGTGACTATATCGATGGACACCGACTTGTTTCGGCTTAATATACTATCTGCTGCAGTGAGAGTGCAACTTCTGATTTTTAGTGGAATAACCGAGAGTTAATAATTCGGAATATTTAATTAAGAGCTTAATTAATATTTCTAGATTATTGGAGCTCGAAACCGTAGGTCCATTTGGTCCCCGTGCTAGCTCAATATATTGTAGCGGATTTAGTATAATTGGATAGTTTAATTATATACTCACATATATATAAATATTATTAATATGATTAATAATATCATTTTGTCATAAATGAAACTATATATTAAAAGTTAATGTATATTTTTTTAATAATTAAATGATAATTATTAAATGAATAAAATTAAATTATATTTGATATAATTTAATAAGGTCATTATTGGAATTTCAAGTTTTTGGGTTTTGGAAATCCTTGGCTACTTTTGGAAGTTATATTTTCAAAAGGTTAATTGAATATTTATTTTTGTAACATATTTTGTCATGATGATGGCATTTAATATTATATTTATTTGTTGCAAAAAAATTTTGATTTTCCTTATGCCATGGCCGAATTTTACAAGTGGAAAGGTGAAGGGTTTTCTTTGTTTTGGAAACAATTACCCTAGGTATAAAAAGGATTTTATTTTTGTTTGTTTGCTTAAGCCTTTCATTCCAAACCCTAGCCACATCTCTTATTCTTCAAACTCTCTCAAGTGTTGAGAAAAGAAAAGAAGAACAAAAGAAAAACAAAAAAAAAAAAGAGCAAAAGTTGTTATGTGATTCTAATCTCTAAAAGGTTTAGGGATTAATATTGTAAGTCTAGCCCACACTAGTTTCCGTTGGTAACAAGATATAGCTCGAAAGACCGTGTGGTGTTGAACCAAAACTCATCTTCTCCATTCTTTCTTGACCTACGACAGTGAGTATAGTTTTTGCCTACTGTTGCCTCTTATTTGGTAACACGGGACTCGGTTTGGTTTCGTTTTAATCCAGAATTTTTGGGGAACATATAAGGGTGTTTTGGAACTGTGTTGGGGTTGTTTTCAAGTGAAAATCAGAACTAAAACACAGCCACTATCCACGCATTTCAGGGACTATTTCGGCAGTGCGCTGGGCGCGAATTAGGTCCAAAACAGTCCAGTTTTTGTGTGGCTGTTCGGGGACTGTTCCGAGGCTGTTTCGAGGCTGGAATTTTGATTAAAACAAAAGAAAAAATTTAGTGGTGATACTGGTTGCATTCAGCCACTCAAAGGGAAGGACATGAAAATTTTTCAAGTCCGATCTGTGTGCCTAACGTGCTTCCGCTGCACAAGGATAGCATTTCCTACATTACTACCATATGACTTAATAAGATTGAGGAACAACATTATCGTGCATGGGGTGTACCATCCTCTATCTCCTTTAGGTATCGAGTCAAGACGCGGAGTTATATGCATCGCGATGCCCAATGTCACCAACTATATGTCTTGATTTTATACTGCGTAGAGTCACGATCCCCTGGGTAGTGCTTTGGCTGTGTGAGCTAGTTGGGTTGTGCTAGTATCTGCATAATTACTCATGCAACATTGTTAAACACACAAATAGCATAATAAAAATAAATAAATAAACTATAAATAAACGAGTGGGTTGTCTCCCCACTAGCGCTACGTTAATGTCTTTAGCCAGACGTAATTCTCCAATTGGTCATGGTGGTTCCCTTGTAAGCTTAGTTGACTGAGACAAGACCGCCAAATGCTCCCTCCTATGTTGCCTATGAGATGGCAAGAACTGAGCATTTTGTTGTGGTGTTCTCTCCATGTAATGTCCCCCGAGATATGTCAATGGCTCATCGGATGTCTCCATCCACGAATCAATTCTCACATGAGGTGTTGGGTCACAATCATACATATAAACCCATTCACTTCTCTTATCTACCATATATTTCTTCAGTGGGTTCGTCTCAGGGCTATCATTGTGGTGACCCATGTTGACTATTTCTAGCTCTGCATCTCCAATACTATCTATCATATGGCATTCTTCATCATCTTGTAGGCACAGTATGGCTTTGAAGACATGAAATGTCACCTCTTGATCTTCCACTCGCATAGTCAGCTCACCTTTCTGTAAATCTATCAGCGTTCTTCTTGTTGCAAAGAAAGATCATCCAAGGATGATGGAAACTTCATTATCCTCCTCCATATTTAAAATTATGAAGTCCAAGGGGAAGACAAATTTGTCCACTTTTACCAACACATCCTCTATTTTTCTGCGAGGGTATGTGAGGGATCTATCTGCTAGCTGCAGATAATAGTGGTTGGTCTAGCCTCTCCCAAACCTAACTTCTGGTAAATAGACAGCGACATTAGGTTGATGCTTGCACCCAAATCACATAGAGCCTTACCAAAGTAGTGGTTTCAAATGGTACATGGTACAGTGGTTGCAAGTGGTTGCATGATGGCACTACATTCCTCTATGAGTGCTACAGTTTCAAACTCGCCAAACTTCTTTTTCTATGACATGATGTCTTTCAAAAACTTCACATAGCTGGACATTTGCTCTAATGCCTCGGTGAAAGGAATGTTGATATGCAGTTTTTTGAAGATCTCTAATAACCTTGAAAACTGCTTATTTAACTTGTGTTACTACAAAGGTTGGGGGAATAGAAGAGGTTGATATTTTGTAGGGACTACCTTTTTAGTATTTCCTTCATCTCTCCGTTTTTCATTTCCGGGCTCTGCCTTTTTCTTTGTAGGCTGTCGTACCTCAATGTCCTTGTCAATGACAGTCTCATTCTTCTGTGTGATAGCCTTGCAAGATTCACTATTATGGCCTATTGGATTAGGTTATGTATCACTCATGAGATTACCCATTGGTTTGTAGTTCGGTCCACTTGCCAATTGTCCCAGTTGACTCTCCACTGTCTTTAAAGATGTGGCTTGGTTATGGACCAATACTTCTAATCTATAATTGTTCTTGGTATTTTCTACGCTCTGCTTAGTGAGAAGCTTGTTGTGATTTACCACTTGCACCAGTAGCTCTTCCATGGGTGGCTTGCTCTCATGAATGGTCTATTTGTTCTACTGCGGAACATGTGATCTATCATGTGGTCCTACCCCTTGGTTATTTTTCCATCCAAAATTAGGGTGATCTTTCCACCCAGGATTGTAACTGTTTGAATAGAGGTTGTGGCATGGTTTGTTGAAGTTGTTAACATAGTTGACCGACTTTCCATATTGAATGTATGGCTCCCCATTATGTCCTCTTATATATCATGTGTTTGTAGCACCAACTTTTTTTATGACTTGCATACTCATGACCTCAGGAATTTGCATATTTGGTCGAGCTTGACATTCACAGCTGTATTGAGCCCGATCTCATGGATGTCTTCTACTCGTTGGAGCATATTCCTCTTTGTTGGCCATAATGAATTGTTGTTAGCCATTTCTTCTAATAAATCATATGCTTGGTATTCCTTTTTTCCCATTAGTGTTCCTCTAGTGGCTGCATCCACTGTGGACTTATCATCCCACTAAGCCCATTGTAGAATATCTGTACATGCAGCTATTTGACGATCTCCTGATGGAGGCACTTTTGTAGCAGCTCCTTGTACCATTCTCATTCCTCGTAAAGAGTTTCAGAGTCATATTGCGCGAAGGATGTGATGTCATTTCTTAATTTTACAGTCCTAACTGGGGGAAAGTATTTTGCGAAGGAACTTTATGGTCAAGCGGAAGGAGTTCACATCTTCGAATTCTTCTCATGTAGCTACCCAAGAACCTGAACCTGAATTAACAAAAAAAAACACTTAGATAACAAGTAAAGTACATAGTATCAAAATTAATAATGAAAGATAAAATAAGTCTTCGACAATGGCGCCAAAAACTTGATCGTGTTATTCACAAGCTACGTAAGTGCATGTATGGTTCAAGTAGTATAAAAGTTATCGATCCTACGAGGAGTTATTACGTACGTTACTAATCTTACGACTAATTACCTACAAGTATCTAATTGAAATTAAATGTGATTTTTGAATTGAGTTTAAATTAAAACTAAAGAAAATAAATATATCTATGGTGATTTTAAAGGAAATCAATGGGAATAAAATATCCAGGATTGTGAATCCACCCATTATTATTCTAAAGATGAATTGGGTTTTCTAGACTCATGTAATAAATTGACTTTTCTAGACTCGTGTAATAAATTGACTTCTTAACCTGGAACACTAAGATATCCACAAGCGTTTTTTGATGGTCATGTGTAAACATTCAGAATAAACTAATCAACAATATTTCTATGTCAACTAATTAATCCCAAATTCAATAAGATCAAATTCCAATTATTGCTACACCCCCCGACATGTATATTTCTATCCTGTAAGGGAATCCCTAAAAGAAGATCATGTGCTATTGAATCTAAGGCTAAATCTAAAATCCATTTGTCAAGTTCAATTAAGTTTACCATGTCTATCTTATTGGTGATTAGGCAATAAAAAGCATTAAGAAAAAGATTCAATAAACAAGCCAAATCATCACACAAAATATAAGGAAAATCAATTTATAAACTCCAATATTGGGTTTCATCACAACCCCAGATTATAGATTCAGTTACTACACATTCTCAAAAACTCTAAATAATATTCAATGATAAACAAAACATCAAAGAAGTAAAAAGAAGAAGAAACTTCGTTGAGATCGTCAGTCTTTAGCTTCCTGCTATTGAATTCTATGTTGTGCTTGTCTGATGTACTTTGATTTCTCTTAAGAATCTCCTTGGAGGCTGCCAAATTAGGTTATGAGACTCCTCTCTAATTTTGGGATGAGTTGTGGCTTATATAAAAAATCTTAGGGATGTTTCCTTGTTGAGGATGATTCTAATTACTCACCTAGTGTCGCGACGTAGATGGACTGTCGTTGCGACGCGCACTTGGCATAAATCAGTGTGTCGCGACGCGAAAAGATGTGCCAGTCAGTGAACTCTCTGCCTACTTTTTCTTCACTCTGAATTTACCCCAATTTGTTCCGAATTTTTACCATTTTCATCTCTCGTTGATTCCATTGAGTCTTGATACTACTTTTACCTGTAAAATGAACCCTAAACACACCAAATCGCTCATAAAACTCGAGACATCTCACATAACATTAAGTTAAAGGAGCGAGAAATATATGCATATTGGCCGCTCATCAGCAGCATAAGGCTTTTGTAATGCAACGGGGGCAGCATGAGGGGAATGTTGTGAAGTCTGTGCCGCAGTAATGTCATGCCTTGTCTTTGACTTAGGACGGGATCATTATGGGTACCCTCTAAAGAAGCAGCCAACATATTGAAACCCATATTTTCAGGCTTATAAAGCAACTTCATGCGGGCCTCTTCACATAGGGGTCCATGCTTCATTCAACATATTTCTTCGTCCCTTGGAGCTTTTTCAAGTTTTCCAAGTCTTGATCATCATAAGGGATGATTTTGGATATTGCGCTCAATTCAAGGGGAGGGAGATTCAAACCCCTGACATGAATCTACTTGTCCCCAAATCTCTCATCAAAGTGGGCCTTGTGATGGGTGAAACGCCGCTAATGTTTCTTCTGAAATGGAGATGAGGGGTCACCGGCACTTATGGTGCGTTTACGTCTGCGTAATTGGAATGAAATGGAATCGGAATGAGAATGGTAAATCGGAATCAGAATAAGTTGTTTATTTAACTGTAGGAATCAGAATCGGAATGAAGCAGTATTACCATTGATGTATTTACTTTGTCCAGTAATCGGAATGAATTGTTAAAAAGTTACAAAATTACCCTTAGTTATAATTATATATTAATTTATTATTTATTAATTATTATTAATTTCTTATGTATTAAATGAATCAATATTTAATTATTATTTTATTAAAATATTAAATATTATTTCATTATTAATTATTGATTAATAATTTTTATTAACTATTGATTATTTAAGTATTAATTAATTATTACTTTATTAATTAATTGTTAATGTATTAAATTACTAAATATTAAATTATTCTTTTATTAAATTATTCTTTTATTAAAATGTTAAATATTATTTTATTATTAATTATTATTAATTTTATTTATTATTTATAAATTAAGTATTACTTTATTAATTAATTATTAATGTATTAAATTACTAAATATTAATATATTCTTTTATTAAATTATTATTTTATTAAAATAGTAAATATTAATTTTTATTAATTGTTGATTAATTATTAATTATTAATATATTTATTAATTATTTATAAATTAATATTAATTAATTATATTAGGGGTAATATTGTAATTTCCCATCAATAATGGGAATGGGAATCCCATTTCCATAGAGGGTGGTGGGAATGAGATTCTCATTCCCCATTCCCAAATATGTGGGCCCCACTCTCATTTCCATTTCCATTTATATTCAATTTTAGGAAGTAAACAACCTTATTGGAAATGATTCTCATTCTTTCATTCCATTACCCTTAAGTAAACACACCATTAAAGGGAGGAAATAAATGCCATAGTGCTTCAAGGTCTGAAGACCATCCTTGTTAACCACCCTGTTGATATGAATCACCTTATTCCCCACCGGGGCCACGAAACGATGCAAGAATTTTACCCTATTGGTCAATTATGGGCAAAGAGAATTGTATACAGAACCAGAAGTTGGAAATAAAAAAAAAAAGTAGAAAAACATATCAGACACTACAATCTGTCAAAAAGGCGTGAATTAGTTCATCAACGGTCACAAAGGAAAGATGACACAATTGACAATGTTGGTCTGCCAATTACAGGTCACCATTAGCAGACCCTTAAAAGACCAGTCCTTGTCTAAGGTAGGTAATCCCGTGAACATAATTATCGACTTTCGAGGTGCAAAGGTGTACATATCCACGTCGCCGATGGACCCAGCCTTAGTCAGGGAGAAAAAAATAGAAGAAGTCACGAATGGTGAGGCGTAAGTCATTAACCATAGACAAGATTAGGAAACCCACGGTGTACTTAAGGTCGTTTGGGGTTAGTTGCATCATGTGCAAGTTGCAGAGCACAAAGATGTAGTGGAGTATATGGTGAAGGGGGAACCGAAGAATTCGATGGTGATACTCTCATAGAAAAACACCACAGCGAAGGACAGCAGCGGGGTTAGTTTCCCAGAGGGATGCGTTCTCAGGGAAGAGCTGTAAGTAGACGTCTTGAGGAATGTCAATGTCCTCCCTCAGGCGTATAATCTTTTCGTCGAAAAAATATGAAGATGCCATTGTAGCAAAATGGTTGTGAGCTCGGATTAGGAAGATAGAGTGCTAGTTGGAAACATTTTCGCAAGAGAACGGAGCGCAGAAGTTTCAAATTTGAAACTTTGAACTGTTGGAGTTGACTAAAACTATCAAATCGATATTTATGCGATATGACCATTGAGTTCCCGATGAGATAAGGAACAAGCTCATGGCACCAAAAAGCCCACTAGATGTCCAACTTCGAATTTATTTGTTTCCATCATTTCTTCAATATGATACGAACAAAAGGGGGAGCTGTTTCGGGAGAAATCAGGAGCATGACACATGGTCAAACTGACTCAAACACACTCCAAAAGGGATCCAGAACTATCTTCAGGATCTGATCTCAGTATCTCATCAGAGTCTGATTACATGACCTTCTACCAGTGTCTAGTTTCGAAGGCTCGTCTTCATGGTCTGATCTAGAAGCTTCATTCAAGGTCTGAAATCAAGACATTCGTTCAGAACCTGGATTCAGAACCCCTTGACAGTGTCTCCATCTCAGACACTCCTCTGGAAAGGCAAGCAAAGATCATGCAAGGATTAAGCCTAAGATATTAACTCCTTGATGACACGAATCTTCTAAATAATAAATCAGACAGCTAATTAATGTAGGAAGCGCTTTCCTCGCGCAGCGGAAGCGGTTTATGCACCCGGGATTGACCTTGTCCTTTGTATCCAGAATTTTTCCAGCCAAAAGTTCTAGATCCAAACAGCTCTGCATTTATCTCTCATGTGCGCATGTTTGAATAGATCAAATAAAGCATCAACATTTGATCATATGTGCATATTGCATGATTAGCGACAAGTTGCAATTTCCACGTATACAGCCAACACTTGACAAAATTCCATTTTCATTCAACGCCTCATCCGCTCCACATGCGCAGATCACAGATCTGGTTTGATCAATTTCCTTTAGTCACGCATCAACCCTTGATCTTGCATTTGATCATGACTGTGACTTTTCGTCTCATTCATTTTAAAGAACCATGCGCTGTCAACTTTGATCATTTGGACTGCTTTCATCATACACACAGCAACCATCACACATGCATGCGTTGCAGAATGAAATAATAATATTTGTTGCTGCTCTTGTTTCACGCAAACACACGCATCTATGCTTTTAAGAAATTAAACTTACAAATGTACGTCACTTTTCAAAATACAATTGCACATGATTATGCCATGCGATTGAATGATCAAACATTGATTTGACAATAATTGGATTTTACAGTGAACGTGAATAAGAAATCGGATCCACCAATCGATCTTCCGAGCTATGTCTCGTTACCAACGGAAACTTGTGTGGACAAGACTCACAAAATAAATCTCTAAACGTTTTAGAGATTATAAATCACACTCAATTTTATTTTAAATTTCTTTTTCTTCTTGTTTTTGTTTTCTCTAAACTCTTGAGAGGATTTGGAGAAGATGAAGAAAGGTGGCTAGGGTTGCTTGAATAAGAGATCTCAAAAAGGAAAATTAAATTCCTTTTTATACTTAGGGTTTTATTTTACAAAATGAAACAAACCCTTACCATTTTACCCTATCAAAAATCGGCCAAGGATGTATTTTCCTCTTTAATTTTTGTAACATAAATCAAGAATTGATTGTCATCATTATGACAAAAATAAATTACAAAATTAAAGATATAATAGCCTTTTCAAATTCATAACTTCCAAAGTTATCAATAGGCTTTCCAAAAACACTTTTGGAATCTCAAAATAATATCCTTATTTATTAAATCATATATCTAATATAATTTAATAATGTGTAATTAATAATTATCAAATAATTATTAATAAGACCATATGTTAAACTTTAACATAAATTTCCAAGTGTGACATAATAATATTATTAATCAAATTAATAATATTTATACATATGTGAGTATCTAATTGGACTATCCAATTATATTAAATCCGCTATAGTAAGTCGAGCTAGCACGGGGACCAAATGGACCTACGGTTTCGAGCTCCAATAATTTCGAAATATTAATTAAGCTCTTAATTAAATATTCCGAATTATTAACTCCGGGTTATTCCACTAAAAACCCGAAGCTGCACTCTCGTTGCCGCATATGATATATTAAGCCGAACCAAGTCGTTGTCCATCGATATAGTCATTACATATGAATTTACCCTTCACGAGTATCTCGTAATTAGAGTCGAGTCATAATTTCCGTTATACCCCTCTAATTATTTTTACCTTAAGTACCATTGATTCTCTAATGAACGATTTATTCATAACTATTATGAATTTTAATCTTTCTATTCGTAATAGAAAGACTTGAGCGCTCAAATCGTTCAAACACCGAATCAACCCTTAGGAAAGATACTCATCTACTTCTTGCAAGAATGAGTGAACTCCATATCTATGTAAAACGTTCCCAGCTACACAACAAACCATGCCCCCAAAGTACGTAGTTATTGGTCGGGACTGCTACACCAACCTCACCTTTGTAAATCAAAGGACATGGCCTCTCATGCAGGAGTTCGTAGTACACTCAGGATTAAGATCAATCCATATATGACCATCTAGTAGATCGAAATGACTTTCTTAGTTTAACAGATATTATAAGAATGTCATTTCCATCTGGATCCAGTCCTATATGATCGCATCATACAAGGTGCCTTCATTATCATGTCTCTACATGGACGATCCCGGATCAAGGATACCATACAAATATAGAATGGACTATATCAATAGATAAACCGCAAATAAAGTACCCACTTCGTTTGCTCTCTATGGATTATTTAAGATTACTAACTCCAGACTTAAATCCTCTTGTGTATGACACTCATACACTAAGTCTGAAGGCACATAAGTAATCTATGGTATTTTAGATAATTTATAATATGCGATAATTAAACAAACAATTTGATAAATGAATAATGCATCGTATTATTTCAAAACTCATAAAACCGTTTACATCACATGTAGTTCTAGGGCATACATTCCAACAATTAATTACTTTTCGTTTCTTTAAGGTGGACAATCATCTAGAATAGGAAAGTTCTGAGATTTCAGGGAGTGGACCAGATAGTGGGAAACGTGAATGAAATGTAACCGCCGTTAGTTTATTTTCTTGGTAATGAGATATTATGAATAGTAGAAACTCTGGAATAAGGGATCGATCTTTTGAAATTTAAGTAATAACAGAACATTCTTTACTAACTTTTATATTCTTATTTTTCAATTTATTGTTTGTAGAATTTTAGTGCACAAACACGTAGCAATGAAATAAAGTTACAGATTATAGAGCAGCTTTGAATATTTAGTGTTCTTTCTCAAAGCTGTTTTTGGTTACATCTACAAATATTCTCAGAATTAGCTAGGCTTAGCAAAGGTGCATTAAATAATTATTTTCTTCATCATATCACTCTTTTTATTTATTTATTTATTTGCTTTTGAGTAGTGCCTATCTATTGGGATTAAAAAAAGTATATATTATGTTTGTGCTCATATTTTTAAAGTTGACATTGGATGAGACATAGTAAAGCAAAAGATAACGAACAGGAGAATTTTTTGTTGTCGCTTTCTTTTTCACAAAAATTAGCCGGGGAGCAAAAAGGATTCAGCTGTGTAATTAATAAGTAGAAAAATGTACACTGATTTTCACAATTAGTAAAGCCTGTTGAATTCTTTTTTGCAACAAGTTAAAGATAACGTTCACGAGGAACATCTATAACACCCAGGGTATACCATTGGATTCATTCTAAGATGGTCGAATGGTCAGATTTTAAGGACCCAATATCATTTTATCTCGTTAATATATAATTTTGACTATTGAATATACAATTTTAATAATTAAATATGAAATATTTATTAACATGAAATTTCTTTTAACCGTTAATATACAACTTTAACTATTAGACCTGCAATTATCAGTAATGACATTCAATCTTTTATTATTTTGTAAATTGAACATGCAATTAAGATTATTGAACATGTAATTTAGACAAGCGACTCAAACCAATAAATATGAAATATTTGCTTAACTTAAATTTTTAATCATTAATATGCAATTATCAGCAATAACATGTCATCTTTTATTTATTTGTAAATCAATTATGCAATTAGGACAATCAAACATGCAATTTTAACCATTAGACATGCAACAATAAATCAATAAATATGAAACTTTTGTTAACATAAAACCTTTAACCATTAACATGCAACTATGACCACTAGACTTGCAATTATCAGCAATAACATATAATCTTTTATTGCCTGTAAATCAAATATGCAACTAAAATAATTTAAACATGCAACTTTAGCCATTAGACATGCAACAAAAACTAATAACTATGAAAACATTTGCTAATCATGAAACTTCTAACCATTAATGTACAAATTTAGATCTGTATTTTTCTTTCCGTCCAAGCCTTCTCGCTCATCAATAGGTAATGGTAACAAATCCAAAGGAGTAAGCGGGTTAAAATCATAAATTCAATCAATGAACAAAGATAATCTCTTTCTCTCACCAATGCACTCACGTCAAATGAAAAAATACCGTCAGAATCGCGACTTTACAGAATTCTCGACTTAACTTAGATAAAATTTCGGTTCTTTCCAGGACTACCAGATTAAGTCTAATCTCAATGATTTCAGTTCCAATTATCTTAAAATATCATTAGAAACTAATTCAAGTCACTAGTTAACTTAAATCCTCGGTTTATGCGTTTTTGGAAAATCTTCTGAAAACGTTTATTCAATTGCTACGGCCCGAACCCTCCAAACCTACCCGGATTAATCCAAACATCTCATATTTATCATTACAATCAAAACACATCAATATACGCAAAAATCCATTTTTACTGAAAACATGCATATTTTATCAGATCGATCCAATTCGTTCCGTTTTCACCCGGATTCTACTAAATACACATATTCAATATACTCATACTCAAGAAATTTAGTTTATATTATTATGCTACTCTGTGAAGTTACTGGATATATCTGAACATTAATGGAAAACTTAAAATTAGCGACTTTTTACTGGGAGGTCTTACCGAGATTTCAAGGACATATACTGACTCCAAACGATCCACGAACATGCTGGAATCAATGAAATTCAGATCGGAGATGTTGTTCACTCATGGATCACTATTCACTACCGCTTTCTTTCTCGATTCGCATGCAACCGTGCACTGAACGAAAAATCCATCACCGCTAACTTGTAGTACTTTTTGAGAGCTTCGATTTGGCGGGTAGCTCTGACCATGAAATGAAGCGACGAATCGGGATCGAGATACCCACTTCATACACGTCTCTCCTCTATTTCGCCGAAATCCGGCGACTTTAGGCCGGCCGTCGACCAATGGTGGGTGGTGGGTGAATCGGCACTCCTTTCTGTGTTGGCACATCGGCCGACGGTGGCCAGTTGGCTGCCGGCATAGCAGCTCCACGTCAAAGACAAAATGAAGACTAGGGGTCGAGTGCAGGCTTCATTTGGTTTTTGTCTATTTCATGATTAACGAAAACTTGGGGTATATATAATAAAGTTCCTGAAAATTACATTCTGACCCCCCGCGAAATTGCAGTCAGGTCCCACCATGAGGTTTTCTCAAAAATTCATATTTTGGAACCCTTTCTAATGTAAATTTCGAAAAGTGTTCAATATGAAAGTTGTTCGTCTCCGAAAACCGAGTCCATTGGTTTAAGAATCAGCTCAATCAGAGTTCGTTTGATATTTTATAAGCGAAACAAGTAACGTTTACGTGTATAACGCTATAAACAAATGTCGCGTAATTGGTTCTCGAAACCACGCATTTTCCAATGCGATAAAGCTTCATTTTAAAACGTTCCGACCTATTTTCCAACACATAAACTCTTATTTTCGAATAATATCCCGTTCCAAATTCTTAACTTTTATTCGAAAATATTCCAACACTGTTCCAAAAAACTCGAGATATCACATCCTCCCCTCCTTATAAAAATTTTATCCTCAGAATTTCCCAGTGCGTATATCTAATCATTCGGAACAGAACGAACATACATGACAATCTGATAAGTATTGGAAAGTCACCTCACTTCACATATTATTAAAAGCTACGTATTTCATAAATTAATACAAGTCATACCATTTCAAGCACAATAAGTCGTATCAAACATTTCATACCAGTGTCACATCAAACTTGTCATTTCAATTCACATTCATTCATAGGAACACGCTTTTCAAATTCATTCATCATAGAAACAGAAAGCCGAACACGAATTCCATATAGTCAATCACATGCATCATCAAAACGAAGAACATAAACCAGGTTCTTTACAAGCAATATGATATATTATCAAAACGGAAAACATAATGTGAATCTCATACTATCTATTTCATCCATAATAAAAAAAAAACGGAACACATTCATTTCATATCATATCTATAAACGATACCAACATTAAAGTTTACATACGTACATATCCAATCGCACATACAACATTGTATGGCTGACAACAAAGCACACATAATCATCACAATACTCAAAAGATATGTGACTAACTATAAACTTATATATGTACTCTTATAACGAACATAAACTTTTATACCAACAAATACATCTATCTTCACGACCAGAAGTGATATATAATCATAGTGCTCTTATGATGTTGTTAGTCTGAAAGCTGTCAATCTCTGTCATCATTAAAATAGAAAATGTAAAATAATCTCTTTCAAAAACCATCTCAAAAACACGTTTGAAAAACTCTTTTACTGTAAACAAAATTCATTTTGAAATTCATCATCGTAAATCCGTATCAAACAACCATCATAACTCAAATGGACGAAACATAACGAGCGCCCAATGCCCAAATCGCGCGTACAGATCGGACAATGAACGAAACGATCCCATGTCGACAGAGGGTAGCGGGTCGGTCCACTGCAGTTGGACAGGCCCCTATACAAGCACCACGATGAAAACTTATCATATAAATTTTAAAACTGTAAAAACCATATACAAGCGACGTGACAGAAACATGTCATATAATATCATAAACGATATCGAAATGTATCAAAATCAAAATGTAATTCTTTTGAAATCATTCCGCCCCAAAACATAAATATGTTTAAATCAAAAATAAATCTTTGATATAAACTTTTCAAAATACATATAGAGCGTCCACTGTTCGAGTCGCGCGCACTGAATAGACATTGTACGAACCATGTCGACAGAGTAGCAGGCCAGCCATTTTCTGATGGTCTGGACTTATGGAGTTGGTGTTTGGAGTGCCAATCCGAATTGTATATTTTATTATTTATTAATAAAATAACTATATTTTTCATTTCATATCTCATAATGGTATTGTCATTACGCGTATTAAATTGATGTATCGATATGCTAAAAATGACATCGACCTTAGAATAGTCTTCACACTAGGTGTAAACTATTCTTAAAGTAAATATTCCTAGTCGTTGGTTTTAGAATACGGTCGAATTCCTATAACATAGAAGACTAGCATATGTCGTATATTGGAATTGGAGTTCTAATGGTTTAACGCGATGTACCAAGAGTTTTGGAAACTCGTATAGACATGTGGTTATTCGTTGAAGCGAATACTGAATGACTAACATGTGATTCCTAATAGTTAGAAGTACACACCACCGTAAATAGGAATCTCTTCGAGTCGAGTAGCATATGTAATCCTTTGACTATAGGATAATATTGATTTTGTGTGAGATCCTCCACACTTTGATGCCATATATGTCAGAAACCTTTCATGGTCTGGCCTCTAGATGTTCGTTGGATATGGACCAATGCACTCAGTAATCAAGTGCGAAGCAAAATATGATCCGTCGGCCCGTATGTGTACCATAATGGGTTTAGGTATCCATGTTAGTAAAGTCACGATTATTAAATCTTTGTCCAAAGTCGATCACCTAGGGTGGATCGCATCATTTATGAAGAATCGTGGACATGTCGACATGAGATGTGCGTCTCAGAAACTTGACGGTATATTCTATGTTTCCTAAGCACAACTTGGATAGCCTACGACGGAGGGATTGTTAAACATATGTGATGACCTCGACTTGTATAGTTCAGAAAGGTCATTCGTGATCTTCGCAAATTCGGAGGTGGCCGAATTGCGTACATATTAGCTAGGCTTATATGACGAACATGTCTGAACTTAGAGAGTTCCAATATGAAGTGTACTCGTTGAGCACTTGGGTAGCCGATTATTTTTGATAAAATATAATATTCGATATTATAATTATCAACTAAGATAATCAAGTGTTATTGGATAACATTGATTATTTACTTTGACCTAATTGAATTAATTGTATTAATTCAATAATTACACAAGGGCTTAATTGTAAAATCATAATTATCTATACCATTTGAGGATATTATGTTAATTGTAAGTATTTAATAATAGGTGGTTTTGGCTTGATTTAATTGGATTAAATCAAAGTGACAAACATTTAACTAATCCATTTCCTAATCTTTGGCTTGATTTAATTGGATTAAATTAAAGTGGGAGACAATGGAGATTAGTCACACCTAATTATACATATTTGGATTAATTAGATTAAGCCCACTTAAAATTTATTACAACTTTTATTAATTAAAAATTGCTTAAGTTTTTCTATAAATAGCAAGCTTTAGGAAGGTTTTAATTATAAGTTCAAATACAAGGATATTCTTAGAGAGATTGGCCAAAGTTAGAGAAGTGTTTAAAGAAGCTTGTGAGGTATCTACAACATTTCATCTAGGAGAAATAAAGATTAGATCTTGAAGTGAAGCTTGCTAGCATTGGAAACAAGATTGGATCTTGGAGTCAAGCTTGCACACCTTAGAGGTTCTCCAACAATTTCAACAAAAGATAAGTAGATTGGATTTTACATCAAGCTTACTAGGTAATTTTTGATCTTCTCCTAAGCTATGTTCATTTGTGTATTAGATGCATGATCACATAGCTTAATGTTGAAATAAGGCTAATCAATTGTGTTAGAATACTCTAGAATCACTTGACCACCTTTGGGTGACCTAGAATTATTCACGAGACATTTCTTATTGGGATTCTAATTTGGTTTGTGTATTGGATTCAAAATTTACGCAAGTGCGTATTTAGAATATGTTTTTGTAAAAATATTTGATATTTTGAAAAACTTGATTTTTTTTCTATAACATTTGTTAATGTTGGTTTTGAAATTAAAAATTAATTTTGGATGTTTTTGAAGTGTTTAGGGAAGATCAGAAAGAATTAGGGTCAAAGACCCTAATTCCTTCCGCTCGTATTCCAGTGAGCTGAAGGAAATGAATTTTCAAAAGAAAAAAAAAAGTCTAGCGCTACATTGCGTACACTGTAGCCACGCGCATATGCGCTGCGCGTGCGGTTATTTTGTTTTGTTTTGTTCTGGAGCTTTCAGACTCCGATTCAGTTCCGATTTTTTCCTATACACTCGTAATGGAATATAATGTTTCATTAAATAATTTTAAAATTACGCCCATACTTGATTTCCATGGGTTAGACCCATTTCTGCTATCCGGGGCACCGATCCGACCTTAGGGGTTCCACAACTGCCCCAACAGATTGATATCAGTAGCAAAGGCTTAATCACTTAACATATGTCTTTGAATCTATGCCATAGTAATTTTAGTTTAATTATGCATAAGACATATTAGATATGTATTGCTTGTTTTAAATTAAAACTTTGACCTAATTAAGTTAATGACTTGATTGTCATAAATCTCCAGTGATTAGGTGATTACTTTATTTAAGTAATAGTATTAATAATATTAGAGCACTATTGGATGGTCCGTCTTGTCAATACGGAGATGAATGAGTTTTACAATTTATATCCAATATTGTCATTAGTGTGAGGGTATAAGTGCTCGGAACTTAGGTCGCTCTGGTAAAACATTAGATGTAGCATGATGAGTTAACGTAATCGCCCAATATCGTCATTAGTGTGAGGGTGTACATACGAAGCTCATTAGTTCACATTGACAAGTATACACCTAGAACACATCTTAATCCAATACCGTCATTAATGTGAGGATAAGAAATGGTTGAGGACCAAACTAGGAGTCACACGAATGTCATTGACCTTGGAGGTCTACCTAATGAGTTTACAAAGACCAATATCGTCATTAGTGTGAAGCTGGAATAAATGTCAAGGGATCCACTTCCCTCTATGAAATTTTGATAGTCAAATTTCTATTTTTCTGTTAAAAGAGATTACGGAATTATGTAAAGTAGTAGGAGAGCACTAATAGATTTAAAATTCCATAATCAATTAGTGTTATCACTTTTGAAATGAAAACGGTATTGCTACTATTCAAAAATATTGTCTTGTATATGATTGCCGCTAATCCATTAATGAAACTTTTGGATTCCAATAAGCTAAAAGGAGCCGAAAACTATTTCAAATGGGAAATGAACATACGCATTGTCTTGGAGTATGAAAAGTTGACTTATGTCACTATCAATCCACTGCCTTTTGATATCGATCGTGACTCTACTCTAGAAGAGCGAGAAACTTTTGATAGATAGAAGGATGATAACCTGAAGGTGAAATCCTACATCTTGGGATCGATGGTTCCAGATTTGCTGAGACAGTAAATTGAAGTACCGGATGCTTGGAGCATCATGTGAACACTCAAGGAGTTGTTCGAGGAAAATCAAGAGATGTAACTTTATCGAATGTCTAAGAAATTATTCTGTGCTGAACTCAAGGAGGGAGGAGTTGTCAGCACTCATGTTTTGAACATGATAGACCAGATTCGATATCTGGAATGACAGGGCATTGTGTTTGATGAACGGCTGGGCCGTAATTTGATTATATCTTCTTTTCCTGGTACTTATGCTAGCTTTGTATTAAATTTTCATATGCATTCGATGCAAGCCACATATGAATAACTTCATAACATGTTACGCACGGCGAAGCAAGATTTAAAGAAAGGCAACCCCATACTATATCTCCATGATGGAGCTGGCTCTTCAAAGACTTCTGGAAAGTCAAAGAAAATAAAGATGGGGAATAAGAAGATATCAAAGAAAAACTCCAAGAAGCGTAAAGGCACAAAACCGAAAGTAGCTTGTGATCAATGTCTACAATGCAAGAAGTCTGGACACTGGAAGAATGATTGTCCATAGCTTAAAGGAAAAGTATGACCCTCAGGTACGCTTTGTATTTTTCTAGTTATCGACATCTCATTAACCTTAGATGCAAATAGTGGATGAGTGTTAGACACTGACAGTCCTACTCATATTTGCAATTCCCTGCATGAAATGGTGGTTAAAAAAAGGCTGAATAAATGGGAGATCCAGCTTAGAGTTGGCAATGGTGAAACATTGGATGTCAAGGCCATATGAACAGTTGTTCTAGATCTTTCAAATGGACGTAAATTAGATTTACATGACTGTTATATGTTCCCTCACTTATCAGACAAATAATATCACTGCCAATATTAGATAAAGAGAGATATAAAATAAACATTAAGGATGAAACTTTATGTTTATATGATAAAGAAAATTTATTGAAATGTGAATGTTCTTTATCAAACAGTCATTATATCTTGGAAACATATAGAAATGTCTTTAATATAGAGAAAAATACAAGTAGGAAGTCTGAATTAAATAATACTGAATTATGACATATGAGATTGTGCCACATAGGTGTTAGACGTCTATCCAAATTGATAAATGATGGTTTGATTGAAAATCTTACATTAGATCCTTATCCGATTTGTGAGCCATGTATCCAAGGAAATATGACAAAGGCCTCATTTCAATGTGTTGGACACTGTGCTGGAGATTTACTGGAACTAATACACAGTGATGTGTGTTGTCCATTAAATCATGCAGCTCATGATGGTTCAACATACTTTGTGACTTTCACAAATGACAAGTCTAGATATGGATATGTCCATTTGATGAAACATAAGTCATAAACATTTGACAAGTTCAAAATATTCCGAGATCAGATCGAGGCGATGAATACATGAGTGAAGAATTTGGAAATTATTTAAGAGAGAGTGGAATTATCGCCCAATGTAGCCCACCTGGAACACGCAATATAACAGTGTGTCTGAATGAAGAAATCGTACTTTATTGGATATGGTGCGATCCATGAAGAGCTATACAGATCTTTCTTATTACCTTTGGGGTTACGCTTTACAAACTGCTGCCTACATACTTAATAGGGTTTCATCGAAAGTTGTTTCTACGACCCCCTATCAAATATGGTTCTGTAGAAATCCAAGTCTTAGACATTTAAAGATTTGGGGTTGTCCTGCATTTGTTAGAATTGCGCAGCGGGATAAACTAGCACCCAGAGGGTATAAATGTAGGTTCGTTGGATATCCTGATAATTCCATGGGATATCAATTTTACGATTTCGAGCAACGAAATGTATTTGTTGTTCGCTTTGTAACTTTTCTTGAAAATCAATTTTTGAGAGAAAGTGCGAATTGTAGAGAGATTAAACTTGATGAGTTTGATCCCAACATTAAGGAACCTGCGATGGAACCAGAGATCCAACTAGGTGAAAGATCTATAATACAGGTTTTATGTAAGTCGAATAGAATATCAAGGCCTCCTGAAAGACTATTTTTAACATCTGATGTGAGCCTTGGTGTTCTCCTCTTGGAAGAATCAGATCCGACTACGTATAAGAAAATGATATTAGATATCGATTCGGGAAAATGGCAGGAAGCCATGAAATTCGAAATGGATTCAATGCATGCCAATCAAGTCTGGGACTTAGTTGAACTTCCTGAAGGAGTTAAACCTATTGGCTGTAAATGGGTTTACAAAATGAAGCGAGGGCTCGATGGTAAGGTGGAAACCTTTAAGGCTCGACTGGTAGCGAAAGGTTACACTCAACATCCTGGGATTGACTATGAGGAAACTTTTTCACCACTAGCCATGCTAAAATCCATTAGGATTATTTTAGCCATTGCTGCATATCACGACTATGAGATATGGCAGATGGATGTGAAAACCGCTTTCCTAAATGGATTCCTTGAAGATGATATATAAATGGAACAACCAGAGGGTTTCGTATCCAGTGAGACTTCAAACTTGGTTTGTAAGCTCCAAAAGTCTATTTATGGACTTAAACAAGCATCCCGAAGTTGGAATCGTCATTTTGATGAGATAATTAGATTATCTGGATTGATTTAAAACGAGGAAGAATCATGTGTTTATAAGAAAGTTAGTGGGAGCATGATAGTTTTCCTAATCTTATATGTAGATGACATCTTTATCATAGGAAATGATATAGGGATGATACAAAGTGTAAAAGCCTACCTTTGCAAGAACTTCTCCATGAAAGATTTGGGTGAAGCTTCCTATATACTAGGTATAAGGGTCTACCAAGATAGAGTTATGAAGCTTATAGGGTTGTCAAAATCGGCGTACATAGATAAGATGTTAGAAATGTACAGTTTTACTAACCGCAAGGCAGCAAATGTACCTTTCCGATACGACATACATCTTTCGAAGAACATGGCACCTTAAACTGAGGAAGAGAGAGCTAGGATGTCCAACTTGCCATATGTTTCTTGCATTGGAAGCATAATGTATGTTATGTTATGTACTAGACCTGACATCAGTTTCAGCATCAGTGTGACCAGCCGATATCAATCTGATCCAGGTAATGATCATTGGACAGACGTGAAACATATCCTAAAATATCTTTAAGGCACCAAGGATAAGTTTATGATATATGGAGAAAATAAGCTACAAGTTAAGGGTTATATAGACTCCGACTTCCAGGGAGATCCAGATGATAGAAAATCTACATTAGGATACATATTTACCCTTAACGGTGGTGCGATTAGTTGGCGTTGTTCAAAGCAAGGCTCAACAGCTAATTCCACCACTGAGGCGAAATTTATAGCGGCTTCAGAAGCTGCTAAAGAAGCTGTTTGGATTAGAAATTTTATTACATAACTTGGCGTTGTGCCTACTATTGTGGATTCGATCCCATTGTACTGTGATAATAACGGAGCCATCGTACAGGCTAAGGAGCCGAGGGCGCATTCCAAATAAACACGTGGAAAGGAAATACCGCGTAATTAGAGAGATTATTGAACGAAAAGACATAGTGGTCTTGAAGGTTCAAGGACAAGACAACATAACTGACCCACTTACTAAGGCTTTACCTCCTAAGTTATTCGATAAACATCGTGGAAGAGATGGGACTGTGGTGCCATCCAGATTGGCACTAAGCAAGTGATAGTTTGATGGAGTTGGTGCTTGGAGTGCCAATCCGAATTGTATATTTTATTACTTATTAATAAAATAACTACATTTTTCATTTCATATCTCATAATGGTATTGTCATTACGCGTATTAAATTGATGTATCGATATGCTAAGAATGACATCGACCTTAGAATAGTCTTGACACTAGGTGTAAACTATTATTAAAGTAAATATTCCAAGTAGTTGGTTTTGGAATACGGTCGAATTCTTATAACCTAGAAGACTAGCACATGTCGTATATTGGAATTGGAGTTCCAGTGGTTTAACACGATGTACCATGAGTTTTGGAAACTCGTATAGACATGTGGGTATTCGTTGAAGCGAATACTGAATGACTCACAGGTGATTCCTAATAGTTGGAAGTACACACCACCGTCAATAGGAATCTCCTCGAGTCGAGTAGTATATGTAATCCTTTGACTATAGAATATCAATGATTTTGTGTGAGATCCTACATACTTTGATGCCATATATGTCAGAAACCATGTATGGTCTGGCCTCTAGATGTTCGTTGGGTGTGGACCGATGCACTCAGCAATCAAGTGCGAAGCAAGATAAGATTCGTCGGCCCATATGTGTACCATAATGGGTTTAGGTATCTATGTTAGTAAAGTCTCGATTCTTAAATCTTTGGCCAAAGTCGATCACCTAGTGTGGATCGCATCAGTTATGAAGAATCGTGGACATGTCGACATGAGATGTGCGTCTCGGAAACTTGACGGTATATTCTATGTTTCCTAAGCACAACTCGGATAGCCTACGATGGAGGGATTGTTAAACATATGTGATGACCTCGACTTGTAAAGTTCAGAAAGGTCGTTCATGTTCTTCGCGAATTCGGAGGTGGCCGAATTGCGTACCTATTAGCTAGACTTATATGACGAACGTGTCTGAACTTAGAGAGTCCCAATATGAAGTGTACTCATTGAGCACTTGGGTAGCCGATTATTTTTGATAAAATATAATATTCGATATTATAATTATCAACTAAGATAATCAAGTGTTATTGGATAACATTGATTATTTACTTTGACCTAATTAAATTAATTGGATTAATTCAATAATTACACAAGGGCTTAATTGTAAAATCATAATGATCTCTATCACTTGAAGATATTATGGTAATTGTAAGTATGTAATAATAGGTGGTTTTGGCTTGATTTAATTGGATTAAATCAAAGTGGTAAATATTTAACTAATCCATTTCCTAATCATTGCCTTGATTTAATTGGATTAAATTAAAGTGGGAGACAATGGAGATTAGTCACACCTAATTATACATATTTGGACAAATTAGATTAAGCCCACTTAAAAGTTGATTACAATTTTTATTAATTAAAAATTGTCTAAGTTTTGCTATAAATAGCAAGCTTTAAGAAGGTTTTAATTATAAGTTCAAGTACAAGCAAATTCTTAGAGAGATTGGCCTAAGTTAGAGAAGTGTTTAGAGAAGCTTGTGAGGTCTCTACAATATTTCATCTACGAGAAATCAAGATTAGATCTTAAAGTGAAGCTTGCTAGCATTGGAAACAAGATTGGATCTTGGAGTCAAGCTTGCACACCTTGGAGGTTCTCCAACAATTTCAACAAATGAGAAGTAGATTGGATCTTGCATCAATCTTACTAGGTAATGTTTGATCTTCTCCTAAACTATATTCATTTGTGTATTAGATGCATGATCACATAGCTTAATGTTGAAATAAGGCTAATCAATTGTGTTAGAATACTTTAGAAGTATAAACACAACATGCTTGTAATTAGGTCAAAGATGTTCATGTTGGACTTGGAACAATTAATAAGAGTTTGGAACTCTAGATTAAAGCTTAGAGCTATGGTTACCATTCTAGAATCACTTGAACACCTCTGGGTAACCTAGAATTGTTCACGAGACATTTCTTATTGGGATTCTAATTTGGTTTGTGTATTGGATTCAAAATTTACGCAAGTGCGTATTTAGAATAAATTTATGTTTTTGTAAAAATATTTGATATTTTGAAAAACTTGATTTTTATTCAATAACATGTGTTAATGTTGGTTTTGAAATTAAAAATTAATTTTGGGTATTTTTGAAGTGTTTAGGGAAGATCAGAAAGAATTACGGTCAAAGACCTTAATTCCTTCAGCTCACTGGAATGTGAGCTGAAGGAAATGAATTTTCAAAAGCAAACAAAAAAAAATGTATGGCGCTACAGTGCGCGCATAGTGCGCGTGTGAATTGGGCACACAGTGCGCGCGTGCACTGTAGCACGCGCGTACACGTTGCGCACGCGACAATTTTGTTTTATTTCGTTCTGGAGTTTATGGACTCCGATTCAGTCCCGATTTTTTCCTATACACTCATAATGGAATATGGTATATCATTAAATAATTTTAAAATTATACCCATACTTGATTTCCATGGGTTAGACCCATTTCCGCTGCATGGGGCACCGATCCGACTTTAGGGGTTCCACAACTGCCCCAATATGGACCCCATAACAAGCGCCCACGAAACATATACAAGCGCCACAGGGGTCAAAAATAAAAAATCATCAAGTATCGTGACGGAAATAGATTTTCGAGCGTCTAGACGGGAACAAAGTTTTACAGTTTAAAAACATCAAAATCATTTTTGAGCGACGAGACGGAAACATATTATCAGCACCTCGATATCGATAAATCATAAAACATGAAAATGTGAATCAAGCGTCGATGAGGAAACATATTTTTTATTTTTTATATTCAAAACCAAAATATCGAAATCTTTCTTTCTTTCTTCTTTCATTTCCTTTTTCTTTTGAAAACACTTTTATGGCAAAAATCAAATACCAAGTTTTCAAAACATAAATCAAAATATTCGTTCACAATTCAGACTATCAACATCATAGCGTAGATCGTACCTAAAAACACATTGAATTCACATTACTTACTTATACATATACCTAGATAAACGACATACTTTTACTTGGTATCGATATATACATACATATATTCATGGCATACAAACATCTACATAAATCTGAATCACCCATATCAAATCAAAATCATTGCACATCATACCATATACCATAAATCAAATAAAATAGCAATCATAAGACCTATATGGTCTAAACGCAACAAAAAACTTACTCAGACGATCGGATACCTTGTAGCTGTAGTCACCCACACCTAAACCTTTGCTCTGATACCACAATTATAATACCCCGCCAGAGACATGATACTACCGGCAGGAAACAAGATTAACCCATCTCCATAAGCCTCCAAATTTATAGAAAATCAAGCATAATGTGTCCTAAAACTGGACAACTTGGATCTCAGTTCAGCATCAAAATAAAACTTGAAATAGACATCATATATCAAAAGTACCTCAGGTCCACACAAAAATATATCAAAATCAACACCTAAGGGATTCGTGCCGACTGTAGACGCTGGTTTTCGCCCGAGGTCCACAATCGAGAATTTGTAGTTGGGGGCGCTTGCGATCCTGCAAAACAAAGGTAGAATGAGCGGGAATACTGCCCACCGGTGTGGTGGGTGCCGGGGGCACTCCGACGCTCAAGTCAACAAATGAACAAAGGTAGTTTTATATGGAAGGTCAAGGTTAGATGCTACCTTGAACTCCGTTGAATGCCGTGAGGGCGGTAAGTAGCAGGAGTGGCGAGCTTGAGGATGTCCCAAAACTATGGGTAGGAGAGCCAGAAGTTCCCCCTTTTCCTCTTGGAGTCATGTTCCTTAAATATCCATGGTATAGTAACGTTTGCCTTTATTGATTGTCTTTTGATTATTTGCCCGTTTAGAACATGGTAACAGTCAACTTAATGAAGTGTCATCACTGCTTGCAGGTTGGAACGGATGGATTGTGGGTGGCATTATTGAGTCTGGGCGTTACGTGGCTCCTCCTTGGGCTTGGGCTTATGAATCTCTAGGCCACTATTCACTTTAATCATTGGGCTTCCTTCTGAGGTAGAAACTTGGGCCCGGAGTAGAAGGACAAAATTGCCCTTGGCCCAAATTTGGCCCGTACAGTTTGTCCCCTACTCTCTAAGTCAATGAGTCATTGGCTTGGAGAGTACTTGACGCATGTGTCGCCTGGGACGAGGCCATAGTTTGTAGGCATACTCGAGTGTTGATGCTGCCTATTGGTTAAACGAATGTAAAGTTATGAGCCTGACTCTACATGAGTCTTTGGGGAAGTACCCAATCGATTGAACCAGATGAAGGTCAAGATATAGGTCAAGCAACATGTGTATTCCATGTCTACAACTTGACTCGACATGAGTCAATGGGAGATGTCCCCGGTCGACTGGACTTGATGAGACCAGGAAATTTATAAGTCATACGACATGTGTAATCCATGTCTTCAACTTGACTCGACGTGAGTCCGTGGGAGATGTCCCCGGTCGACTGGACTTGATGAGACCAGGAAATTTATAAGTCATACGACATGTGTAGTCCATGTCTATAACTTGACTCGACATGAGTCTATGGGGATGTCCCCGGTCGACTGGACTTGATGAGACCAGGAAATTTATAAGTCATACGACATGTGTAGTCCATGTCTATAACTTGACTCGACATGAGTCTATGGGGATGTCCCCGGTCAACTGGACTTGCTAAGGCCAGGAAGTTATAAGTCATTCGACATGTGGAATCCATGTCTACAATTTTGGCTCGACGTGAGTCCATGGGGGATGTCCTCAGTCGACTAGACTTGATGAGGCCAGGAAGATAATTGTCATACGACATATGGAATCCATGTCTACAATTTTGACTCGACGTGAGTCCAATGGGGGATGTCCCCGGTCGACTGGACTTGATGAAGCCAGGAAGATATAATTCATTCGACATGTGTAATCCATGTCTATAACTTGACTCGATATGAGTCAATGGGGGATGTCCCCGGTCGACTAGATTTGACGAGTCCAGGAAGTTTATTAGTCACACGGCATGTGTAATCCATGTCTTCAACTTGACTCGACATGAGTATAAGGGATGTCCTCTGTCAAACTTGACTCGATATGAGTCCATGGGGGAATGTCCATGGTCGACTGAACCAGATGGAGGTTCATGAGTTATTTCACACGACATGTGTCGTCAGGACTGTATGAAGTCCATGTCTTCATTCGACATGAATTTATGGGGGATGTCCCCTGTCAACTGGACTTGATGAGACCAGGACAATCTTCATACTACTGGTCAATGACCATGAGAGTCTTCAAATTTTCCTAGACCAGATGAAGGTCATATGTTGACTCTACATGAGCCATGGGGGATGTCCCCAGTCGACTTAACCAGATAACGGTCAGGTCAATCTTCATACTACTGGTTACCAGATGTGACGGGGGTCTAAGAAAGTTTTCATTCTACTACTTACGAAAAAGGTACATCATAGTCTACACTCAATTTATCTGATGAAGGTCCAAGAAAGTCTACACACTCCACAATACCCGAAGAAAGTACATGGGGATCTAAACATTCCATTATACCTGATGAAGGTACATGGAAGAGTCTACACACTCTAGTCATGATGAAGATTCATGAGGGTCTTCATTCCTCATTCTGCAGGATCTAAACATGGGTCAATGAGGGTCTTTACTGTACTAGACCTGATGAAGGTATATGAGGGTCTTTCTTTCTCATACTACAGGACCTGATGAATATCAATGAGGGTCTATCAATGAGGGTCTTTATTCCTCATACTACCATCCTTATAAGACCCAACAAAGGTCAGTAAGAGTTTGAATAGACCTCATGGAGGTCCAAAATGATTTTCACTCTACCTACTAGATGAAGGTTGGTCGATTGAACCTGATGTAGGTTCTAATGACCTTTCATGCAATTGATTCGTACATGTGGGTTTTGTTCAAGAAATGATTGCGGCCGTGGTGTGTGGCTGCGTGGTGGAAATCTCGGCGGGGTCTTCCATTCGCTCAATGGTCTTTCTTGGCACATGGGCTGGTGTGGTCCCTTTGGCTTTAGGCCTTTGCCCTGTTGCATACGTCATGGAGTAGTATGGTATGGCATGTCACATGATTTTGCATGCCAGCATACTTGCATGGTGGTCCCTTAGACGATGCTTCTCGTCCTTGTTGGTGATTTATCTTTGGCGAGCTATGCATGGTTCTTCATCTTCCTTGGTCGTATCATGGCAATTACGCATGGGTCAAGTTAGCGCGACCAACTTTTAAGCTAATGGGTTCAGTCTACCAAGCTAGTGTGCATGTCTTCACGTAGAGTGGCTTTCTTACGTGCTGCAGTATCAGGAAGCCGATTGTGGATGGAGTAGTTTTTTTTTTTTTTTTTTTTTGGTAGTGGGCACGTTGGGGCCACCATTCACGTGGTTTCATATTGGAGGCAAGCTTGGGAGTTGGGAACATTATTCTAGCACATGGTCGTGCTTTACAGATTGGCGAGTGGGCCATTATTATTTTTTATATTTGTTTTCTTTGTGTGGAGATCTCAAAGCTTGGACATAGACGATGTGGGACTTCCCTTTTTAGCAAGTTATGAACATCCTTCTACTTGGATTCAACATTGCGAGTGCATACCAGGTTAATGGCTGAGACCCGAGGCTCAGGTTTCAGCCTGCTTCATGGTTCATATGATGTGGGCTTGCGTCTTGGGCCCAATGGCTCGGCTGTGAAAGCGCATGAGCTGGTGCTTTGTGTTTTAGATCAGCTTTCACGCGGGTATTGGGCTGCCTTGGGCTGTCTTGTTGGTAGCTTCCTCGTGCGATTCTGCTACAATATGCGTGGATCTTGCAGTTTGTGCATAGTGCTTTGGGGATTGGTCCATTCGTTTATTGCAGTGTGCTTGTCAATTCAGATTTTTTTAAACCTACGTCCTATATGTTTGGATCCATGACGACTCATTATCAGGACGATGAAGATGATATACGCCGTTTGGGCTTTTGAAGTTTGAGACGATGCTGAGGATGTTGTAGACTCCTTCATGTTGGGCTGGTTTTCCTGCAGCCCACACATGGCTTATGGGCTATGTGTGACTGGATGTTTTTTGCTAATGTAGACTGGAAGTAAAATTTGGATACACCTAGCCTGATTTTTGATTGACTGGATATATCAAATCATGGGCATGCAATAGGACATGTCGTCTGGGATCACTCAGTCGGAAAGGGGAAAACAGAAGTCTGTTGGGAGGCCTTTTTTTTTTTTTTTAGCAAGTGTAGGCTGAGTTAAGGGTTGCAAGTGGCCAGGATGGGCTTTGTAAGTTAAGTTTTTGGGCTTGCTTTGCTAAAATTCTTGAGGCTCAGGCTTCCTTAATGATCAACGAGCGTGGAATAGACACGTCTCATGCTCATGTAAAATTTGGTCACATGCTATCTTCCTATTATCTTTCATTTGAAGGATACCAATCGGCGCAGACAATGTGCCGCATGACAAAGTAATACATGTTCATTGTCTGGGGTTATTAGTGGAAATGAGGAAATGAAAGTTAAATTCCTACTCTATTCTAATTTATTAGAACCATTCCATAGACTTGGTGAAGGTCAATGAGGCCACGGAAGTCTGGGCCCGAAATATGTTCGTGAGGCCACAGTAAATTGGCCCAGATGAATGTCCATTGATTCCCAATTTAAAAATGTCCCTAGTCGACCAGACCTAAGATAAATGTCTGATAATATATTTTTTTTACTTTACACGACATGGAAAAGGTACATGAGAGTCCACATTCTGGCTGATCTAACGAAAGTATGGGATTCTATAGTCGACTGGACCTGGTAAAGGTCCAAGGTAGTCTACATCATACTAGACCTGATAAAAGTCCATGAAACTATGGTCGATTGAACCTGTTGAAGGTCCATTTGAGTATCCACTCTACAAGACTGGTAGAGGTCGACTGGACCTAATTTAGGTTCTAGAAACTTTATTCTGCTAGACATGATAATAGATTTCCTATGTAGTCTAGAGTTGATGTTAATACATGTCTATAATGTGGAGAATATATGACAATCACTGCATGTTGATTGGAAAAGATGACATACCTTTCATATCTCCAAGCGGAGATGGGAATCCTCTTAATGTCGTCTGAAGAAGATGACATTTTTTTTTATGTAAGCTGGAATTGACGTCATGCCTTTCATGTAGTCTGAAGGAGATGCAATCCCCTTACGTAGCCTAAAGGAAATGATATTTTATCCTTTTCATCTAGAGTAAATGGTAATCGTCCTAAGTAGACTCGAATAGATGTCAATCATAGAGAATGCTTGTTGGTTGATTGTTTATGCTGTGGATTAGGAGGATATTCTCTTGTCGACTGGTGGAAGTGTGTAGAATGATCCAAGTGTTGGTTCACTGATAGTCTGGCACCGGGTAGGCTAGAGAGAATTACTCTTTTGAACTCTTGTATTTCCTTTCGCATGGAGGAGGTAACTTGTTGTGATCGGTCTGCTGGAGAATCATGGTGGCTTTTCTGGTGATTAAGTGGATGGTCGGTTGGTGGTGGATTTCCACTTGCCATATTTTTTGAATGATCATAATAGATTGGATCAAATGATAGGATTGTTGAGGTGTCCCGTAGCCTCGGGCCTTTGGGAGGTTGTAGTTATGTGCTTCAATGTTTGTAATTTTCATTGGAGGGTGACTAATTAGGTGATCATGAGATCTGTTGTTTGCTCATTTGCGTGGTACATACGATTATGGGAAGGATCATAGATGGTGAGATTTTTGCATGCTATGAATCGCTAGGGCCCCACGGTGGGCGCCAAATTGTAGACGATGGTTTTCGCTTGAGGTCCACAATCGAGAATTTGTAGTTGGGGGCGCTTGCGATCCTGCAAAACAAAGGTAGAATAAGCGGGAATACTGCCCACCGGTGTGGTGGGTGCCGGGGGCACTCCGACGCTCAAGTCAACAAATGAACAAAGGTAGTTTTAGATGGAAGGTCAAGGTTAGATGCTACCTTGAACTCCGTTGAATGCCGTGAGGGCGGTAAGTAGCAGGAGTGGCGAGCTTGAGGATGTCCCAAAACTATGGGTAGGAGAGCCAGACGTTCCCCCTTTTCCTCTTGGAGTCATGTTCCTTAAATATTCATGGTATAGTAATGTTTGCCTTTATTGATTGTCTTTTGATTATTTGCCCGTTTAGAACATGGTAACAGTCAACTTAATGAAGTGTCATCACTGCTTGCAGGTTGGAACGGATGGATTGTGGGTGGCATTATTGAGTCTGGGCGTTACGTGGCTCCTCCTTGGGCTTGGGCTTATGAATCTCTAGGCCACTATTCACTTTAATCATTGGGCTTCCTTCTGAGGTAGAAACTTGGGCCCGGAGTAGAAGGACAAAATTGCCCTTGGCCCAAATTTGGCCCGTACACCGACATCATCTATCAACACTCAAGGGCTTTGTGCCCAAAACATCATAAGCAATCAAAATATTTACTTAATATATACAAATAGCATGCTCAACACAATAAATAATATATTAATCAAAAATCCTAAACTTCTAAAACTTTTCCTATGACACTTGCGAGGGTGACTGCAGCTTGGGTGATCCGCGTCTCGATCATGACTTCCAAAGTTGTCGTGGTTGACCAATCTGGAAGCCAACCTGTAAAACTAGCAAAGTGGTTTGGTGTGAGTTATAAAACTCAGTAAGTAATCATGCTAGTATTACAAACAGAACATACAAGTCAATCACATGATAAGTTTTTCAGAATTTTCAAGTTTTTACGAGTTTAAAATTATCAGCTTTCTATTATCCTTTATACTTTACCCATGTTAAATTTTCATATTTACATATTACATGTCAATATAATAGTCGGACATTCAAAGCACACAAAGCATGGACTGAATTACTTAAAAATGCATATAATTTTACTTATATATTTAAGTTAGGATTTGGGTGGGATGGGAGTGTAATATATTAAGAAGAGACCTTCATTACCCAAAAAAACAAAATAATTTGGCTTCCTCATCACCACAATATTTTCAGAGGAACTATGGTAATTGCGCTACAAGCTAGCAACGGTATAAAAAGGCTATAGCAATATCTTGGTAATTATTTGTTACCATACCGGAGGTTACGAGTTGTTAAACTTTTTTTTTAATGTTTGTATAAAATAAGTATGCAATCCCGAATTCAGGTCAAAATTCATAATGTTGTATAATTTGTTCTGATTAAAAATTTTGATCGGAATGGAAAATGATTTTTCGTCTTAAATCTTGAATTTTTACCTAAAATCCCGAATCCTTATCGGAATCGGATCCTAAACCATTCGATTCGAAATTCGAAATGATTTTCATGCCAATTTAAAAGTCAATATGAGATTTAAGATATGACTGAAATTGACAAATCCCAACTCATTCCGACCAATTGCAGTCCCTACTGCCATCTCTCTGACTTTCAAATATTTCTCATGAAAGTCAAGAGTATTTGGTTACCTTTTTGAGAATATTGCTATTGGAATTTGCCTCCAAATTACAAATGATAATAAACTGGAGAAAAATATAATTTAACAACATTCCCGTTTCAACAATCTGCGGTGCATGGTAATCACATGGGATGTATTTTTAACTGGCGTTTTCGCATGAGCGTGGAAACAACACCACTCGCAACACTTTCCTTTCTCTAAAAGTAAATATTAGTAACTAAACAGATGAAATTCTGGAAAACAAGAGCTATTAGAAAAGAAAATTGGACAACTATATATCAATTTGCAAGACTTCTTTTGACAAAATGTTACTGAAACAGATATTTATAGACTTTAGTCCACAAGCAGAAAATATGAAAGTTTGAAAAAAGAAATAGCGCTACGCTACCAAAATTTATGCAGATTAAACGGTAGCCCAACAATAAATATACAACAGCATAGGCTTGGCAACAGTTAGCATCTGCCTTTCACTCGTACAACCAAACCAAAGATGACAAAAGTTGCAGCAAACACGTCTATGGATATGATTGTCGAAATTTTTAACCTGCAATCTTGGTGTCAAAGATTCTATAGTGCCTGCTTCCCCAAATATCATTTTTATCAAGGTAGTATGATTTTAGGCAACACTGCACCCATGGTGGATTTCTGGGAGCATCCTTGATTTCCTCTCCACAGTCACTTACGGCCACTCCAAGCAATCTGTTCATCTTTTTCCTCAATTCATCGACAGAGGGATAACCGTCAAAAAGCTTCTCCTATCATGGATGGAGATTGTGAGATCAAGGAGTTCACAAAAGTAGAATATAAAAAACACTTAGTGAAATAGCCGATTTTCAAGCAAAAATTATTCCAAACAATTTCACTTGAGACATCATTCATAACTAAAGGGTGGTTTTGAAAAAGGACATGTAAAATAATTTCCAGGAATTGTTTTGAGAAATGTTGCTATATCACCTAATATTGCATCCCATCTACTTTCACTCAAGAAAATGATATTAAGCGATTTATTACTTTAACCCTAATCTTTACTTGGAAAAAAGTTATCCTTTACAACTACTTCAGTTTGTAAATTCCAGCATCACTAATACAAATAAATGGACTGAGAACTATCCAAGAGAGTAATCTGAAGTTCACCGGTACCTATAATGTTATGGCAGGAGTTTTTTAATAAAGCGTTATAGCTGTGGGAACTGAATTTGTCAAAATCAAGTTTGAATTCAAAACAAAGATAAAATAAAGATGCAGGACAAGCAGATATGTTGCACAATAAGTTTTCTAACAAACAACATTAGAAAAGAGTCAAAAGACTGAATTTCGGGTAAAATCCAAGAAAGATTAAGAACATGAGCTCACCCCGTCTTTGGCATACACAAAAACATGGATTCTTGCGGTTGGATCCTCTATGGTCAGCCTGATTCTGTACTTCCCAAAAGGACAGCAGAAATCCTCAGCCCGCCATGGAAGTGCGGCAACAACTCGAACCACGCACTTGAATTTAGCTGTTACCTGTCCGCAGGTGTAAAGTTCCATTAAGCTGTATGTAAGCCCCAAAACGCTTCCGTGCAGGCTTTGTTGTCAGGTGGATGACTGAAATCACTAATTGGCCCCGAAAGAATTTTGAAATTCAAATTCAGAACTAAAATCTCATTTCTATGGTGCAATTTATGGTATGTTTGACACCTAAAAAGGTATAAATGGTATTATGGTATATCTATGACTGATTCCTATAGTAGGAGGCCTAAAGAAGAAAAGGCTTGGATAAATATTGGTAACATAGACGTTAAAGAAAATTAAATTTATGGATCTTGCAATTCAAAGAAAGTTATAAATGATGAAATTAAAGTAAAAATGTTTCAACTAGTGATATGAGAACGCTATATAAAAACTTTTCCACCCACAAGACATGGAATTTTGGTCATCTCAATACCTTGGCTAAGGAACTAAGATTTTAACCATCACATTCAGGGAAAACAAATTGATTAGTTCAGCAATGCATACATATGAAACTATATTATTTGGACAAAGTTAGGTCTTACAACTGTGACAAAATGAATCAAAACTGAGAGATGGAGGGTGCACTTCTAAATAATGTAATATTTGAGGTTTTTGCAACTCTAGTTTCTAAATTGTATGTCCAAGATCATACACTAAATGCACATTAAAGATTTTTAATTTTGTCATTATAGAATTTATTAATTAACATAGTATTTATATCATCGCTATCATGTGAATCAGGCACTTTTTCCGTTTGGAAGGTTCAGGAAGATCACTTCTTTCTAACAATATGCATGTCTCCTAATAGAGTTAAGAGAAGAATTTTCATCAACTCAAAAGCACTTCAGTAGATGTAATAATAAAACAAAAGGCAACAAATGTCCCCCCAATTTTTCATTTTTTGTTTTATTTTTTCATGAAAGACTGCCACACGACCAGCTCTTCCGAATACAGAGTTTTTTTTTTTTTTTAACTAAGCTTAAACTTTCAAGTCAAGTAGCAACTTGACATATTATCAAAGCTAAGTTTGATCAAGCAGTATTGTATTCAAATCCGGATATTGGAAATTAATTAAATTATAAGAGTTGTCTTTATGTATGTTGTTGAAAGAATCCAAGTTCCTTAAACATGGCGACAAGTTGACATTTTTGTTTAACTGGTAGCTTAACAGTTAAGAAGAAGTACACCCAAAGTCCAAAGTCCAAATCCCCATGAAATTGGCCTAGTGTTATAAAAGATCCCCACGGCTTTAATAATACCCACTGACACCCCTAGGCATTACTGAAATCTGTAAAATTAGATGGTTTATCCATCGTTGCCCCGCAATTCTGAATGTGGCTTTATTGAAGTCATTAAACACTTTAGGCTATTCATTTTCTAGCTTAATAAGAAGTTCGAAACATTTTCATCTAAATACAAAAAGTCAATTTGGATTTTCATTTTTCCCTATTTTCAATATCCTTACATTATTAATCAAGAGATGTAAATTAATCTATTTAACACACAACCCATACAAAACTCACTTATCATTGAGGATGTATGTTGCTCAATACAGTGATGCTATGCATAGATAGGATACATAGTTTGTATCTCAAGTAATGTGACATCATGTGTCATCATTCGATAAGTGGCTAATATTATCACATTAATGATGGAAAATAAAGTCTACCATCACCTAACACATGTCAAGTAATTATTGGTGACACATCACTTGAGATACAAATTATCTATCCCAACTAAGCAAGCACGATATTACTCTTCTCTATATATCATAAATATATAATTTTGGAGTTTTGCATAATAAAATTAACAATGAAGATATAATAATCTCTATCAATAAATATTTAATTCTATAAAACAATTAAAAAAAAAGTAACAAATTATCTTCATTTCAAAAATTTGTTTCTGTTACTTCAATTGACACACAATCTTGCCGTTAAATTACTACCATTTCAATGGTTAAAATGAGATTAAACAAACCTAAGTAAAAGTGAATATATAGTGGACCCTATCAACTATTACTATTAATAAATAATCTCATCTCTTTTATTTCTCTCTCCCCAATTCTATTATTTTTCTTTATTTGTATCTCACATTAGAGGTGAACAAACAGTAACTGAAACTGAAAAACCAAACTGAACCAAAGTGACAATTTTTTTATTTCTAAAAATAATTGTTCGATATTTTAATTAAAAAAAAAACGAACCGAACATAATAAGAATAATTTTTTAATTAAAAAAACCGAATTGAACCGAACTAATTGAATAATTTAATTTATTGAATTTTTTAAAATCTAATCATATTATATTGTAGTTTTATAATTATATTTGATACATTATTTAATTTATTTAGTGTTTAGTGATGATTAATTTCATGAAATATTTATAATTTGTTGTTTTGCTTATTATTCTTTTTATTTTCCTACATTTTAAATAATTTAAGATGATTATATCTTATGAAAAACTTTTATTGGTGTAGTTGTAATGATTAGAAGAGTTGCAGCAAAAAAAAAAATTAAGTAAATATTAGATTCAATGAATGTTATTAATTTTTTATTGTAATTATTAAAAAAATGAAAAAACCCGAATTGTATCGAACCAAAAAAACAGTATAATTACTTTTTTTTAAAATCCGAATAATTATAATTATAATTTTTTTTATAATCTTACCGAACCGGACCGAACTGTGCCCACCCCAATCTCTCATATACAGTGTTTCGAACAAATTTCCCTCAACTCATTCTAATATGTTTCAAATATGAAAACCAGAGGCTATAATTCTTGAATGATTCCATCAAAGCAGCAACAAATTCGAACATAGTGCTATATTGAGAGCGAAGTTCGATTGAAGATAGTTATTGAACCACGGGCAAGTGATAGTGATCAAAAGTGTCAACGATGTTGAATTTCGTGGGCATTTATGTTGAACTCAAAAGACAAAAGCCACGGGGGAGGAAAAGGATTAAAGCTGCAGAAATTTAAATATCCTAGTATGAAGAACAAATTGTCCTTCCAAAAAAAAAAAAAATGTGTTCATCTAAGTTATTTACTTATTTTTTATGCGTAGATTATAAATATCCTAGAAATGAATGCCGCCGAGTTTGAGTTTCAGTTGGGCATTTTGCTTTTCCATAGCTGAAATTTCTATCAGATGAGTACGGAAGAGAAGAAATAAATAAAGAAAAAGTATTTAAATAGTGAGAAAGAAAATAAAATAGTTGATATTATTACTACAATTGATTCACTATTTATTTAAGTTTGTCTAATCTCATCATAATCATTGAATTGGCAGCAATTTAACGGCCAAGATTTTATGGCAAACCTTTTGTTAGAAAATTGGGGGCTCCTGGACGCCCCACTTTATTATCTAATTAACTAGAATCTAAAAAGGTACAAATGTAAAATTATTAGTTCTAATAACATTTATATTAAAATGTTAAGACTTGAGAGAAAAAAATAAACATATCATACATATAGACATTCAAGACCATTCAAAATTTTAAACCAATTAAAATATTCATATTTCCTATATTAAAAGACACAAAAAGGTATAAAGGTTGTGTATATGGGTGCTGTGTTTTTAAATCTGAAATCTAATTAGACAAGAATTAGACCATTAGTTTCTTTCATTAGCTACAACTGTTAGTTTTAGAGGTTTGATTGTTCTTGACCTACAAGATTATATATACTAAGGGTATATGGTCGAGAGTCCTTAAATTTCTAATATCCGGACATGCAAAACTGAGCCATTTGATCCATCAAACGGTGTATGTTAGGTCCAAACTAAAGGCAGACATCTACCTGCTAGCCTCAGCCCTTGTGCACTACCTCCACTTATAAAATAAAAGATTCTCTCTTGGCTTTTGTTACTGAAGTTCTCTCTCTCTCACCACAAACTCTCCTTTTGTTTTCTATTGCGCTTTCCCTCCTCTCCTCCATCCATTTCCACAAAGACCATAAATACCAACTCCCAAAGCACGAAAAATTTCTGTAATTTTTCTGTCAAGGCTGGTTGCTCTCTTTTGTTCTAATTTCTGTAACTCTTTCTATTACGCTTTTGCTCTTTTAGTTAATATTTTTTCAAGATTCGGGTTAAAAAGTTGATCTGTTCGAAGAATCCAACCACTCAATGATTACAATGAACAAATATTCTTTATATTAAGATAACAAAGCACGAAAGAATTATAGAGATGATGACATAAAAAAGAAAACTCAAGCAATAGTGAAGTGTGTGAACAATTGGCTTCTAGTCAAGATTTCCACAAGTTAACTTTGCCTCCATGACAGTATCAAAGAAAATCCAGTGATTATACCAAACTCGGTGTTTCAAACTGTATAGTGAGTTTAATAGTTAAACCTTAAGAGTTTCGGTGGTGGTGTATCACCTTTACCATCAAGGATGAGTGTGAAGGCATCCCCAGCACCATTTCGTTGATTAGCTATTAATCTACATCATTGTTATAGGGGTACACCACCATTCAATCGACATTTTGATGGTGGTGACTACTTAGTCGACATTTGAAACTGGTTATTCAAGATGAACGAACCTTTAATCCTTGTGTGACAATCAATAGAATTTGAAACATCGATAAAGACGGTACATTTGAAGTTGCACATATCGGCCAATGAACAGACAACAGCGATGACCTATGGTGGGTTAAATATAGCCTTTACTATCCTTTTGCCTGTTCAATCTTTTGCATCTAATGATTTTCAGTCTACTATAGGAAGTAAAATTGAGATATTCAAGAAACCAGAGACCAAAATTGTCTTCCGTTTTCCCTTTAATTTTAAAAAATAAATTATAACAAAATCTGTTTTGTAAAGATATAACATAAAACAATACGGCCACATTAAAATTGCCATGGATATCTAGTGCACCTTAAAAAAGATACAAGTTTCAAATAATTTTGAGTTCTAGCATTTGTTCATCTCTATTTATTTTTTTGAACGAATTGCTATCATGGGAGAATCACACTCTAGAAAATACAGGAAAAAAAAAAAAGACATGAAATAGTCTACTCAGAACAGGTGAACTAAACCTCCATCCTAAGGTTTCAAGATAAAGAATAAAAAAAAAATCAACAGTACAGACATCAAAGTAGAAAGATTTAAAGGCTTTATACAGAAAATATTTAGAACAAAAGGTTTGCATAAGATAGGATACCTGTGAGTGGGTGAGAACCTCCTTCAACGTAACAAATGGCCCATCCTCAGAATAATCAACCTCTGAAGGATCAATGAAAAATTTTAGATAAATAATCCATCATGATCCAGAGATTCTAGGGACGGAATGATACTTCCAGGGTACTGAATCTAACAACAAACATGCAAACTGTTCAACAATAGTAGGAGAATCATCATCGACAAACCAATAAGGTTAACCTGTAACTTGTGAAGTCCAAGGAAAGCACCAGTATGGTATCCGGCTATGTTCTAGTGACAATCGCTCATCATAACACCTGAGTTAGAACATCAAAGTTAAAGCATAAAACATTCTGTACATGCCAGCTATAAGTGCAATTGTTAAATGAAGAGTCAATTCAAAGTCACAATAACCTTTGGCGCTCCACTATGAGTTTGTCGTCATTTGAAATATAACGAAACCTTGTGAAGTGAGTCAACACACCACACCACAATCCAGCATTCACTAAACAATGTACATTCTGAAGTTTAACCCATTCACCAATTTTAAGCAGATGGAGCATATGCTTCTCAATGCCTTTGTCTATGATCACTCTCAAGATACTTCCAACAGCAGGAAATGAACATAATATATCTCTTGATAAAGGCAAGGGCTCCACTTGTAAAGGAAGCTCATGATCCATTTCCTCTTCTAGCCTATTGTTCATAATTAACACTATCAGACAAATTAGAGCTTCATTCCATATATTAAAATTTTATTATAAAGCAACGAAAATTTCAAACATATATTCGTCATTAAGAAAGTTGTATTCTATTTTCATAGCAAGATTATAGCTGCAAAAATACTGAGAAAAAACTTGGACGGACCAGGATAATATATCATTCCACTGATGAGATAATTGTTCATCAGAATTTGAAAAGAAAAATAAATTATTAGAATTTATTTTGTTATGGCTGCAGCACCGCAGGTTAAATTATAATTGGATCGGGATTTAAAGATTCAATCTTGATCAATGTTAACAATATCACATCTTTGGGCAATTCTTCAAAAAGGCCAAGTATATTTTCTGTCCGTCAGGTCAATTATGGACAAAGATTAGACAATCATAAAAGTGGACGTTATATGGAACAAGAAGAGGACTGCCTGTGGCACTTACCTAAGAAGCACGGATACGTGTAAACTTATTGTTTATTGCGTACGGATACTTATCCAAGTTTAAATACACTTGGACACACTATATTATGTACATGTACTTTATTGCCTAGCATTTTGTCCCATAAAGCATTGTAAGTCTCACGGCCATCCTATAAAATTTTCCTTTTAGTTTTAAAGGAACATTGCAACATCTCAAGACCGCAGATGCATATCTCCATTTCCTCCAACTCAATTGAATTTTATGAGTAACATCTAAATTATTTCTTCATTTTTTTAAGGATAGACCCTAAGTATTAAAACACTCATTTCTTGATATTTTGGTTGGTCACTGTAGGTGCCTGTTTTTAGCCCTGCACCCTACGCCATGTGTCGACATGCAATTAAATCTTTCTCAATACGCATCCTCAGTGGATCTGCTGCAACCAGACAAAGGTCCAATGGGAGGATGACACATGTCACTCATGGTACCATTGAACAATACTAGTAGACAAGAGAAATCAATATGACCTCCGAAGTATGAGAACTTCCGAGGAAATCATCTGAGCCACTTCATCGAACAATTCCAACCTTGACTCTGAAGTGACGTCACTCCAAGTTCATTCCCCTCCGGAATGGAAGGACTCCGAGGTCAGTCTAATCTGGTACACCAGACCTGGGCCTATTCTGGAGATGGCTCACTCGGGAATCTATCACACTACATCGGAAGTATTTCGATCTTGATATCAGTACTCCGGAGTACGTGATGTCACATATCACTATCTGAGATTAGTGGACTTTAATGGAAATCCATTTATCTTTGCATGCATGCATGCATGGTTTGGCATGCATAATAAGTGTAATCACACCTAATACTGCATTTGAGCATGTCTTATGCCAAATGTTCATCATGCACTCGGGGGAGCAATCCACTTGTGGACACATGTCAACCAAAGGTTGACACCTCTACATGCATTACCCTATATAAGCCAATGAGCTTTCAAAAATAGGGGTTGGTTGGTTAGTTAATGAGTTCACTAATTCCACTTAGAATATAAGAAAATACATGCTCACTCCAACAATTAATTTTACAAAAAAAAAGGAAAGGAAGATTCTAACCCCAAAACACACATTTGTGTAGGCCAGATTACGTTGAACCACAGAACAAAAGCCCAAATTCAGCTGGACTCTAGACTAAATCCCAATATTTCGAAGGTATGGATTCTCTCCACTTTTCCCGCATTCAATCACCAATTTTTATTTCCAATGCATAACTCTACAACATTTGTTAAAGAAATTTGTTTGATGTTATCCATTTCATTCTTTCATGAGTTTCTAGTTTGTAAGTTATTCTTAAGAGAATAATTAATCAACTATTATGAACCTTTGTATCCATCTTATCTCATTGAATGAAAATGCTTAAAGCTTACTGCTACCACCAAAAATCACCCTACCCCACCACCCTAAAACAAAAATAGATAAGGAAAGAAAATATAAATCACGGACAACATGATTATCACGTAAGAAAGGCTATGGAAAGACAAATTACCTCCGAACAAATTCCAGTAGTTATAGAGTTGGTCATTATTTCTTATCTTTTTTTACTTTTATTTTTCAAAATGGTGTTATAACATGACCTACATGTATCAAACTCCACCCGATAAATGTCCCCTTTTTCCCCACGAGAGTGCATAACTCTCGCCATTGAAACATCAACTAGAATAAATGCTTATTAATATCAGAGAATCAATAACAAATAGTTAAAAAAAAAAAAAAATTAACATATATCGACTCACTTCGTACCGATCCGGATTGGTGGAGTATCAGTTCCATCCCAAACAAAGGCAATCCACTCACCCTTAGCAACTTCACATAGATGAAGTACCTTGAAGTGGCAAAACAATGGAATATAAAAGCTTATCAGTACTTTCAATTAGTTACATAGCAACATAACACATAAATTTTATATAAAAAATAGGAGCAGATTGTTGACAACTGACTCAAATGTATAAAGGATACAAAAATGTGACTGAATTACCTTGCAAGCAATATTAATGCGCTGCCCTTCCTTGATTTCTCTTAACAGCAGGAAGTTGTTTGAATCTACCAAGCACAAAGTTCAAAGCATTTTATGAGGATTAGAAGCACAATCTGAAATTTAGCGCAGAAATACATTACAACCGGTAAAAAAGATATACAGTTATACACTATTTTTTTTACCTTTTTTAAGTTTAAGCTTGTACTAACTTTAAAAAAAAAAAAAAAACCAAAAAAAAAAAAAAACAACAACCCCCCAACCCGGGTTCATTAAAGAAGAAATAAAATATTTCAAAGGGGGACAAGGTGTCCGCATAATCAAAAAGAGAGTGAAGCATCCAAAGGATCTTGGATTTCTTCTCTTTTTGAAAAGAAAAAATATTATTCACCAAAAGGGAAAAAAAACCTGGTACATTAAAGAAGAAATAAAATATTACAAAGGTGGATAAGGTCAAGGTGTCCACAATCAAAAAGAGAGAGTGAAGCATCCAAAGGATCTTGGCTTTGTTCTCTTTTCGTGTGAACGCAAAACTGCCCAAGAAATTTTTGCTTCTTTGCTCACTCTAAACCAGAAGCTTGATGCCAATAGGCAGTAACAATGAAGAAAAAGATGATCATGTATGACAAATTTGACGTAAGTTAAACTACTTGAATTAATGTGTTGAATTATCTCGGAAGCAAGTCCAAAATGTTTAGGATAATTTATAATACCAAGAAAAGAAATATGGCCTCTTCTCGTTTAAAGTAACTCTTCTCGTTAAATCTTCTCGTTTAAAGTAACTCTTCCAGGCGGGGAAGAAAACTCCTATGGCAACATAGGATTATTGAATCTCTAAAACAGTTGCATTACAAAACTCTTCTCTGAGTTTCTAGTTTCCCTTAATTAGGATCCTTTTCTTCAAGAAGTGCCGGGAACTGAAGCCTCATAAGAATATTATTAGAAAGAATTGTCTCCTTAATATTTGATTTAGAAGGAAACGGATAATTTTGTTTTGAAAAAATTTTAATATGGTATCTCTTAAATTTAACAATCAATTAACCATATGAACCATCCCACTTACAGTCCAGCTCTCCAATGAAATTCACTGCTAAATTAAAATTTTGAGGATCGAAGATATTAATACAAACAATGTTCAGGAGACCACTTCCGATAGCGGCATTAATCAACTAAATATAAAAAACAAGCTCACCTTGCAATCTTGCACGTTGCAACAGGCAACTTATCACTTACACCAAATTTAATATAAACCTACTCATGAACTTGAAGATACTAATTAAATCAATCATCCAGAATAGGAGTCTCAAATACTAAACCTAAAGTTCCAATGTGATTCAAGGAAAAAATAAGTACCAATCCATATGAAAGACAGTATTTGAGGCCTCAAGAAGGAGATAGGTCAACCATTAAATAGATGTTGACTCACTATTATGGGAAAATACCACTAAATTCTTTTTCGAAGTTCCCCTCTTTTAAGAAGCATAATTCATTAATTGGGAAAATCCTATTAGTACGAAATGTTATTGACAAAGCATTCAAGAAAATTCCCATCATCTAATAACTTTATTCTCATTGTCATCTTTTTATTTAACATCAACCAACAAGCTTACTCATTGACATTATGATACAGTGTCATTTAAATCATACCTCAGAAGTATAAATATTGATACAATTAGAATTATTGTTCACTGATTGATGTATTCTAGAGCATACCTTCGTTAAACTGAATGTTAAGCAACCATTTTCTCAAGCCTGCTATAAACTTCTTGTCCTGCTCTCTCATGGAAAATCTTGAAGACACTTGGTAAGGGAGGAAGTCTTTACCATCTTTCCCTTCATATAAAGCAAACGATGAAAACTTCTTGTTGAAAAGGGCATATGCTTGTTTATCGTGAGTTTTCATCTGCACAAGCACAGCTCCAAATTTAAGCATTCTTAAAATTCATTTTAGTGAAAAATCATAATATTTGATATATGAACGGAGAGTGACGCCAATTAGATATAGTATGAAATTTACAATTCACATAAGAATTTTACATTTAAAGGGAAAAATAAAAAAGAAAATAGAACATCTCTCCAACCAACTTATGCGAGTAATAAAGTCTAGTGTGATTTTCTGTTTCTCTTTTCCTCTCATGTACAAATTCTGAATTTATTAAAAAGGGAACCGCCTTTCAGCTACAACTTTTAACGCAAGATAATGAATCAAGCACTTGGTGGAGATTGGAGAACAATTAAAGATAAGAAAGGCAAGGAAAAGTTTGAGAGAAATAGGAGAAAACCCAAAAGATTATATGGGAAATATCAACTCAAAATTTAAACTTTATTCATAAAATTTCAAGCTTAAAATAAAGGGAGATTGCCAAATACCCCCTTCTGAATTCAATAACTACCACTTAGCCCCTATTATTTTAGTAATACCGCAATATCCCCCTCAGAATCATAAAATCTAGTAACTTCATAATAAATATCATTACTCAATTTTTAAATTATGATTTTTATGTAAAGTATATTTTTTTCAAATTCTTTTTTTTTTGGCTTATTAATTTATAGGATATGAAAGCTTTAGGCAAAAATATTATTTTTATTTAACATCATTTTTTATATATTTACTATTTGACATATCCATTATTTATTATTCTTATTTTAAATAATCCTAGTTTATTTATCAATTTATTTCTTTTGTCCATTTGATTGTGCCATATGAAATAAATATTTTAAAATAATTTATGTTAAGGTATAATTGAAAATAATTTCATTAAAGGAATAAATTAAAAGAATTTATTTTAAAGTTATTTAGATTTTATAATTTTATTAATATTTTTAGTATTAAAAAATAAAAGAAATAATATATATACATCCAATGTTTAAAAATACGTGGCGGCGCCTCGAAGCGGCCGGCCATTGAGGCGCGAGGCGGACCTCCTCGGGGCGGGCGCCTCGATCCGAAAATCGGAAAAATCATAATATATAAACAAAGTGATATTTTAATTTAGTCTCACAGAGAAGCAGCAAAATGGGTCAGATTAATACATCAGACATAAAAACAAACAGACCCTAAGTAAAACTAGAATAGAATAGAAACCACCAAAACAATAAAAACAAACCAGCAAAAGACCGAGCTGAGAGAAACCACCAAGAATATAAAACAGTGAATAGAATAGAAACCACCAAAACAATAAAAACAAACCAGCAAAATGGGGTTCAAATTGAAACAGAGCCGAGAGAGAGCGAACCGAGCTGAGGAGAGGCGAACCGAGTTCAGAGATGATGCTGAGAGACGCAAAGCAGAGGCAACGCAAATGAAGGTAGAGACAAAGCTGAGAGACGCTAAATCAAAACGAAGCAGAGGCAACGCAGACGAAACAGAGGCCCTTTAAGCGGGAAAAGGAGGAAAATATGCTGGGGCCGAATTAAGCGGCCGCCTCGACGCGCCGACGCCCAGAGTCGGCGCCTCACGGCATTTTTTTAAACAATGTATACATCACATATTCAAGGGTAATAAATAATTTCATTAAAGGGATATATTAAAAGAATTTATTATAAAGTTATTTAGATTTATAATTTTATTAATATTTTTAGTATTAAAAATAATAATAATAATACAAATACATCAAGTATTTAAGGGTAAAATTATAATAATATCTATTTCAAAAAAATTGTAATGATATCCGATAGATTAGAAAATATAAACATATCAATTATTATGTCAATATAGTAGTGTTCAAAGGTAAAATAGTAAAAAAAAAAAAAAAAACATTGGTTTTTTGAGATTATAGGATATTAGGGTATGATAAAAATAGTAAGGGACAAGTGGTATATTGTGAATACATTGGGGTGAAAGTGGCAATCTACCTAAAATAAATTAAACAAAAAGCTCTAATATGTGTAAATTCTAATCCACCTAAACCTCTAATAACTAGTGGTCACAATCCTCAATGATGTAAATCCTAATCTACCTGGAACAAGCAATAGAAATCCTCATTCAATACTAATTCTTCCATCTACACCAATATTTCTGCATAGATCCTTGGGATACTTTACATGAGAGCTAGCATAGAAAGGCACAACAAAATGGACAGTCAAATGGGGTTATTTTACAACAGAATATAAACACTAGAAGATAAGCCTATTTAAAGATAATCAAGCATCTGCATGCACATACATATGTGCATTCTTGATTCCATGCAATTAAGTCATTCAAAAACCTCTGTTACAACCAATATCAAATAATGGCCTACTCTCATTGCCAAACTGACGTGTCAGGAAAGGATTCCATGTGTAGGAACAGATCTTCATGATTCTGAGAGAGATGTCAACACACGGTGATCAACAAAGGTCATAAGAAAGTTCAGTTAGGTTTCAGTAACCTCATTTTAGAGAAACTGTATCCTAAATAAAACTATGATGTTGCAATGCACACCCAAGTTTAGCTCAATAGTTCTTCTATACTAGGTCTAGAGTGCATGCTTAAATAATAATTCTGCAATATACATAGTGTTTTCTCTTTTATGACCTTCTTTCTCTTTTTTCTTTGTTCCCTTTTTTTGTAGCGGGGTTGGGGAGGTGGATAAGAACAAGGTACAGCGTACTAGAGCAAAAGACAACTCAAGTGTATCTAACAAAATTGTTAGTTCACTAAACACATTCTAAGGGATTATGGAGTGAAATCTAAGATTGAAGTTTATCAACCTCAAAAGGGAAGGTCACCATCGGATTGAAGAAAAAGATTTATAGATTTGACCGAATGAAAATTTAGCAAATTGCATTTCGACGTTAACCGGTAACATTACAATGCAATACCATTCACATTACTCATTGAACAACCACAATTCACTAATGGGATTACAAAGGGAGTTTTAAAGCTTCATCACATGAAAGCATCGACATCTTTTTTCTGGATGCAGCATAAAAATCAAGACTCACAAGAGAAAGTAGGGAGAGTTGACATTTGGGGATAATCTTAATACACTATACTATCTCCCTCTTTAAGTTTGGATCAACAGCCATATTTTCTACACGAGTTATATTTTCCTCTCATAATTTTATCTTTCATCTCTTAATCATTTACTCTCTCTTTCCTTCAATATTTTAGCTCTCTCCTCTCCGCTGCTGTTCTATCTATGTTGTATCTCCTCTCCAACTGATAACAATTAATGGACTGTGATTTATCAAAAGAAAAATATATAACAATTTTATCCAACTTGGTGAATCATCATTAAATATCATATTTTAGTTAAAATCTTAAAGTGGAGATAAATTCCTTGATAAAGATAAACCAGTGATTTGTATTTTCTTAAATCCAAAGTTTTTATTGCCTATAACCAAAAAAAAAATAATAATAATAATAATAATATTTTAGAAAACAAAAATATAAAACTAATAGTATTTGTGCCATGGATCTTTAGAGCGGTAAAAAGGTGAGAAAGTTAAAAAAAGAAAGTGTAAAAAGCATTTTTGTAGCTTATAACTTTTAAGAAAGAAAGAGAGGAGAAAATCAGAAGAAGAAAGAGAGAAGAAAGTAAAGAGAAGACGAAGAAAAAGATGATGAGAGAAGGGAAAAAATATTTTGATAGGAAAAATAGGAGTGACTAACGTTGGAGAGAAGAAAAGAAAATAAGAGAGAGAAAAAAATATAAAATGAATTATAGGTTCCTTCATCTAAAAACGGTGTAAAAATCAGTGTTCGAAAACGCGCCGCCTAGGCGGCGCGTAATCGCTCGACGTCGGACAACCTCCAAATCGTTGGAGGTAGTCGCGCGATCGATTGGGCGGCGTGAAATCGGCGCCTAGGCGCCGATTTCACCCCCAATCGGCCGACTACGCGCCGATACACGGCCGATTATCGGCCGTGTATCGACGCTTATTTTTTTTTTGCAGATAATACCTAAAACGACGACGTTTGGGGGGTCTTCTGACTCCCCAAAACGTCGTTTTGGGGGGTCATTTAACCCCCCAAACGACGACGTTTTAGGAGTCAGAAGACCCCCCAAAACGTCGTCGTTTTGGGGGGTGGTTATAAATAAATAAAAAAAACCCTAATTTTACTACCATTTTCAGTTCTTTCTACGGCTTCTCAGTTCTCTGTTCTCACTGCAGCACTTCTTCTTCTACATTTCACATTTATGAGTATGTGATGACGGGCATTGAACAAGTGGGGGCGGAAAATGTGGTTCAAGTTGTAACAGACAATGCCTCGAACAATATGGCCGCGGCAAAGTTGTTGAAGGCGAAGATGCCAAATATTTTTTGGAGTTCATGTGCTACTCACACCATCAACCTAATGCTTGAAAGTATTGGGAAATTGCCGAGATACAAGAAAATCATTGATAGTGCCAAGGCTTTCACCATTTTCGTGTATGCCCATCACAAGACTTTGTCCATGATGAGATCGTTTACAAAACAGAGGGACATAGTCAGACAGGGAGTAACTAGGTTTGCTTCAGCTTTCTTATCCTTACAAAGTTTGATCGAGAAAAAAGAAAGTTTGCGAACCATGTTTGCTAGCGCGGAATGGGATGAGTGCATATGGTCGAAGCAAGCTAAAGGGAAAGCTGCATTTGCCACGGTGATGAGTATCTCTTTTTGGAATGGGGTGACCCAATGTTTGAAGGTGTTTGCACCTTTGGTGAGAGTGCTTAGATTAGTTGATGGGGATAGAAAGCCATCCATGGGGTTTGTTTATGGAGAGCTAAAGATTGCAAAAGAAGAGATCAAGGATGCATTGAACAATATTGAGAGTAATTATCGGCCAATCTTAGAGATTATTGATAGTAAAATTGAAGGGCAGCTTGATACTCCATTACATTGTGTTGCTTATCTTTTAAATCCTTACTATTACTATAAGGATTCAAGTATCGAGTACGATGTGAAAGTAATGGATGCAGTATTTACGGTTGTGGAGGCTTTCTTCCCCAATGACATCGACATGCAGAGTAAGGTGATAAATGAGGAGTTGGCTTCATACAAGGCAAAAGAAGAAGCTTTTGGTAAAGAAGTGGGGGTAAAAGCATGTCGAGTATCGATTGATGTTTTTAATCCAGGTAAAAACAAAGTATTCATTTGAATTATTTTGCAAAATATATAAAAAATCTTATATTTCATTCAAACTATTTATGTTCATTTGTAGTTTCATGGTGGCGTACATATGGATATCATACAACGAACTTGGTAAAAATGGCAAAAAGGATATTGTCATTAACCACTAGTTCATCCGGGTGTGAACGAAATTGGAGCACTTTTGAGGGGGAAAATATTTAACATTAGCTAAATTTTGATTATTTTATTTTGTAATTATTAATATTAATTGATTTATTTAAATTATTTATGTAGATTCACACGAAGAAAAAGAATAGACTAGATGTGAATCGATTAAACAATCTTGTCTATGTTTCCTTTAATGCCAAGTTGAAGAACAAGCGCAAAATGGAGAAGGATTTGAAAGTTGATGTATTAGAAGCCAAAGATGCTACTAATGCACAAGGATGGATCGTTGAAGGTGGTGACTCTCACTCTGGTGATGATGAAGAAGTAGAGCCCGGTTCAGGGCTTACTTGGAGGATGGTTGGAGAAGCATCTGGGGCTGATGACATATTACAACCTCGAAAAAGTGCCAGAAATGTTGAATACAGAGAACTTAATGAAGATGATTTTGATTCTGATGAAGAACTTCAAGATGATGAGTTCGAATTAGATGAAGAATTAGATATTTAGTGTAGTTCAACTTTGTTATAGGATGATGAACATGAACTTAATTAAATGATATTTTATATCATTATGTGGTTGATTGAGTTTGATTAATGGTTTTATGTTTATTACATTTTGTTTGAATTTATATGATTTGGATTATTTATGAATTATGATGTTGAAAAATATTATATTTTTAACTGTCTGACGACTAATTGTCTAGGCCCCGCCTAGGCGCCCTAGGCGCTGGGTCGCCGCCCCACTAGCGCCTAGCGCGTTTTAGAACACTGGTAAAAATTTGTGAAAAAGGCTGTGGTTGTTGAACCTGGCTATATATATAAAGGAATATATAAAAAATATATATATATATATATGTAAGAAAGTTTTAGGTCTCTGTTATTTTAAAGTTTTAGGTCTCTGTTTTCATCTCTATAAAAAAAAATAAGTAAGAAAGTTTTAGGTCTCTGTTATTTTCATCTCTTTATCATCCCAAACATTTCTCTTCATTCATCTTCCAAAGCAAAAAGCTCGAGGAAATTCTTAAAGTTTTCATTTTTCCATAACTAGATAGTTTTCTACTTTTTCATATAACAAACAAAGAAGTGAAGAACAATTAAATAAACTCATGACATATAAAGGAAATGTTCCATAAATCATCTAAATACAAACATAAATAAAATTTAATCATAAAAACACCATAAATCATCTAAATACAAACATAATAAAATTTAATCATAAAAACACTATGTAAATCTAATAGTAAAGCAACTCAATATCACTTTATACCATGACACGAGAAAGCAGAATTATGTCCCCAACTGATGCAATATGAGGAAGTTTTTCCATACTCTCAGCAAAGATATTAACTGAAATCCCATCTTTTGCTTGTGATTCATCTATTACTTTTATTGCACAAAAACTATCTGCAAATGAAACAGATATGGTTTGTAAAAGAAAATAATATAAAATAATTTATTGATTTCACAATTGAAATAGAAAAGGCAATTGGTGCTTAACTAAAGCATAAAAAGAATGATCATAAAGGATACCCAAATCCTACTTAATGAGTAATTCACATGACATCATTTTCAAATGCTAAGCACATTATATTTTTCCACTAATTTGTTAATATGGTGTCCAAGAAACTGTTGTAAAATAGGACCTAGGCGGCCCCTAGACACTATGTGGTGCCTGGCCATTCCGATTATACTCTAGGCAGGTCTATGCATTTTTTCCCCAAATTTATTTTTTTTCCAATTTTTTGAATAAAAAATAAATCCACCTAGCGGTGCGTAGCATATCTTTCTAGGTGGCGCCTAGAAGGCCTAAATGCTAGGCGCTCCCGCACTGTATACCTACCGCCTAGCGTTTTTTAGAACATTGCCAAGAAAAGAGTTTAATACGACTATTCCAGTGAATTTTAGGCAGTTTGGGCTTTTGAACTGTTAGTAAAAAGCTTCTTTTTTAAAAAATCAAAAGCTATTGATTGTTTTTACAAGCAACCATAGAAAAAAGCGTGATTTAGGCAAGCAAAATATAGTACTGTACTAGATTGTCCTGCATCAGGATGTTTTTTAGCGTTTTACAATTTTTGTAACCAACTGATTAATTAACTTCTTAAAAAGCTCGTCGACCATTTCAGAAGTAATATGAAAAAACAGAGTAAATATAGTTAGGAACCTGTTTAAAACCAACCAAATTTCTCATGCTTATTAGAAATTAGAAACTCCCATCAACATGCATCCTATTCAAATAAGGTAAACTCTTTTTCAATAAGTTATTAAATTACAGCAAATCCACCACCGGCAATCCAATTATTTAATATTAGACTGTTGATTACCTTGAGAGGTTTTTATCACTTTTTATTTTCTCGTCACAAGATGAAGAAAATGATCCTGGTTGATGAACGTAAGACAAAATAGTAGCAACAGTCTAATGTAAATTATCATACTTCTAAATTTCACGGGCGATTCCAACATCTAGCAGTTTTTCTTTCCGAATACCCATGTGCTTTTGGGAGAGTTGAAAAATCTAAGGGCGATACAAATATGCAATTCTCACTACTCTTTGATTTGGTTTGGCATGAAAGAAACATAAGGATCTTGAGAGATTTTCAGGAAGTTAACAAGATGCTGTCGGCGAGAGTGCAATTATTAGCCCCACTTTAGGCCTCTACTATAAGGGAACTTCAAAATTTTTCTTTCTTCTTCATACTATCTAAATTGTGCTTTTATAAATGAGCAATGTAAACTAAGAGAGCAACAAAAGCTGAATGAAACAAAAAGAATAAATTTAATTTAATTTAATTTAAAAAAAAAAACAAAAACAAAAACAAACAAACAAGCATAAATCTGAATTCCCAATTTCAAGATAATCCAATTCAGAAGGTCAATGAAATGCCTTAAGAACAGATTTCCCAGGGCATAGTGAAAGCCAATTTAAAAACAAGAAGCTTGTTGAGCAAAGAGACAAAAATCATAAAAAATTTCAAATCATATATTTAACAAAACAAATTTATAATACTCCCATTACTCCAAATGCCACCAAAACTCAAGCTTTTTAGGATTCCAAGATCCATCAACTTAACTAGATCTAGATGAAGCTAAAGCTACCAAATCAAAAAATAAAGATAAATAAATAAAATGAAGCAACTGGCTCAGCACGTACACCTTAAAGAACGAATAATCATTCTACTACCAAACAAACAATTAGTAGCAGCCATAAGTCCGGCCTTTTTGTCATCATTGCCAGCCAACATTTTCATTTTTTAAATGATTAAAATAGCTTGAAAATGAAACAATTATCTAATATATAATTACAGATAGCGAGAGAGATGGAAGCAATTACCAGAGCCCTTGCTTTGCTTAGGCGAAGCAACCTCCAGAATAACGCCGATTATGCTCACTTTTTGGTTTATTGAGAGAATGGCGTCTTTTATCTTTAGAAACCGATAATCGTCTCCATTACAATCCATCCCTGTCCACAGTCCACTGCGACCAAGCCACCTAGGGTTTTGCCGATTTTACGTACAGGCACGCCCGCGTGCACTATGCTTTTTAAATACCGTCGAATTTCTTATATTAGTCCTTGCAAATTAAGTTAAATTTTGTTCATTTTCTTTAAAATTTACATAGAATATTTTTATTTATTTTTGTACTACTAAAAAGTCTAGGATGGTAGAAAATCCCTATAAGAGTTAGGGATTTCATATTGGTTAATACATAATTAGGGACGATTTTTTGTTCTTAAAAAATAGGCCTGAATTCCGGATATTTTCATCCCAAATTTTTATTTTTTATTTAAAAAATCTTAATCTCTATCGGAATTCGAGATCTCAAACTGTTTAATATGAGATTCGAGATAATATAATATAAAAAATATATGAAAATTATTATAAAATATAATATTTCAATAGAGAATTATTATAAAATCTAATATTTTTATAAAAATTTATTTCATTTAATTATCTTAAATAAATTTATTCAAAATATAATTTAGTGTAGCTCTATTTTAACTACTTTCATATTTAGTTTTATATTACAGTATAATAAGTAAATATAAATAAAACTAAGAATATAGGTTATTACTATAGATTAATAAATTGACACTCCAAAAACTAATTTAACTAAAATTAAAAAATGTAATTAAAATATAATAATTAAAAAATCAATTGCATAAATGGAATTAAATTAACGCATCTCGTTTATTCCATATAAATTTTTGAATTATATTTTTTAAGATAATCAAAAAACAATAATTTCATTAGAAAATTTAGATTTTGTAATAATTTTCTATAAAAATATTATATTTCATGATTATAATGATATATATTTTAATTATTTTAATGAATTAGTAATGATATAAAAATTAATTGTTTTATCACAATAGTAAATATGTAACAACATTAATATTCTTTTGACTTTTTTGACTGTAAGGGATGTTGAGGTATTATGATAACAGTATTAGATAAGTGGAAAGTGTTGTAAACTTTAACTTATGTTTTGGGTTCGAGCACATGAGGTGTATTCTTATAGGAGCTTGGGGCAGTTGGAGGTTTTACCTGCTCCGCTTAATCTTAGGTCGGGTGATTTGACGGCGGAATTTCAAATGTTTCCAACATGTGTGTGTAGTGTAGTGTATACTGAAAATTAAAATTTCTCATGCTCTTAATTTTGAATCAAATTTGGGAATAAAAGTCATTAGTTAATTAGGCCTCATTTGATATCATTTTCAAATTCCATTTTCTTTTTTTTTTAATTCAGAAAATACAAAATACGCCTTAAATAATGAATTTTGAAAAATATTTTTGAAAATACAAAATTCATTCTCCACTTTTAATAATGAAAATAAGAAAACAACTTTTAGTTATTTTCAATATTTTCCTATAATAAATCTTTCAACAACAACAACGACATTATTACTATTTTTATAATAAAAATTAATTGCATAATTATTATAAAAATAATAATTAAATATTAATAAAATAATAATTAATAATAAACAAATTAATAATAGCAATAATAATGATCTTATTAAATAATAAATTATATATATATATAAGTTAAATATTTTAAGCTTTCCCATTGCGCCGCGTAGGGGTGTTCACGGGTCGGGTCAGGTCGGGTTTTTTGAAATTTTGTTAGACTCGATCGGGTCGAGTCAAGGGAAAGTCGGGTCGCAGGTCGGGTCAAGCAGAAGTGGAACCCGATCGGGGTCGGGTCATTTAAAAAAAATAATTTTTTTAATGAATTAATTATTTTAAAATATAAATATTAGTTAATTTATATCCCAAAAATTATCATATATATAAAGTTATATATGATAATTTTTGCCGCTAAAATTACAGTTTAGTTGCATTTTTCATTCTTGAGGTTTTCGCCCATGCCAGTATATAACTATGAAGCAAATCAAACAACATCATTGAACAAGATAATGAAATGCAAAAATAAAAATTAAAAATATACAGGAAATGGCCTTTTGGCTTTGTAATTCTTCGATGAGGATAAAGAATCAACCAAGTAGAAGTATTTTATAATCTGCTGAGTGCTGATCAAATCACGATTATTTAAGAAAATAATTTACAGCCTTACCTTACCTGACCAAGAAACTTCATATCAAATTTTCCAAATTTGGAATTATTTTCTTCCATTTTGTATATATTTAAAAAGTTAATAAATATCTTTTGGATTATAAACAACTTTCACATTCCCTAAATCTCTTTAATTTTGTCCAACTTATGTTATGTATTAAATATTAGTTAATTTGTATAGGGTCGGGTTTTAGTATCAAACCCGTTGCCCAACCCGAAAATTTCAGGTCGGGTTTTAGTATCAAACCCGTTGCCCAACCCGAAAATTTCGGGTCAGGTCAAAATTTTGTAAATTTTTTTATGAACCCGCGCGGGTCGAGTCGGATCACGTCGGGTCGGGTCACGGGTTGACCCGACCCTGTGAACACCCCTAGCGCCGCGTGACTGTTTCATATTAAAGTTAAAAAATTAAATTAAAAAATCTATTAAAAAATCATATTACAATAAAAACAATATCATATTAAAATAAAATAAAAAACACTATTAAATTATTCACTACTAACCTAATATATGTAATTAATTTATTATTATTAAATTATAAAATTAAAATATCTCTATAATTATTTTTTATTATAAAATTATAAAATTAAAATATCTCTATAATTATTTTTTATTATTAAATTATAAAATTATAAAATTAAAATAAAAAAATAAAAAAATAATTAACATAAGAAACTTATTGCAATATAAAAACATAATCTACTATGAAAGTAAGAAACCTATTAATTTAATTATTTAATTAATTAATATTTTAAATGATTATTATTAAATTACAAAATATCGGGACTTGGTCCGATGGTTTACCCCAATGAACCATGAGTCTCGGGAGACTAGTATAGACGTGTAGGTGTTTATTTGATAAACACTAAACGGCTCACTGAAGATTTCCTTATAGATGGTATACCAATGTCAATAGGAATCTTCTCGAGTCGAATAGTATAGTGGTTCTTCGACTTGAGATACCATTGTGGATATATGAGTCATCCACCACACTTTAATGGCAGTCATTTCACCGATCTATTTAGATCAGACCTCCGCCTGTTCGTTGGGTGTGGACTCATGCTAATGATATCCTGTGAGTATCAGATAGAATTTGTTAGTCTTGTGTACATGACATATGTATCCGGCACATGTTTGTAATCTAGTAAATTCATGGTCATGGTACACTACAGAAGCGAGTTCCAAGTGTTATTTAGAGATCATAAATTTATAAGTCGACTATATTATGCCTTAGGGATTTGACGTTCTTATCTATATTCCCGATATAATATCGATAGCCTGTGACAGAGGGATTATACGCATGCAATGACCGCGACTTGCATAGTTTAGCGAGATTATATGTGGTTGTCATAATTTACGAGTGGGTGAATTATGGACACGAAATTAGATTCTGTGACGGATAAACCTACACTTAGAGAGTCTCACAATATGAAGTGCACTCGTTGAGCACTTGGGCAACACGTTATGAATAATATAAATTATTCATAATATTTATTCGAATTAAATGAGTTAGTTCGAATCTTTTAACGGTTAAACGAAATTACACATGCTTAGAGGTATTTTGGTAAATTAATAATTAATGTGTATTTGTATTTGTATTTAATACAAAATTTGATTAGATACATATTAATTAATTTTCAAATGAGATTTTGACAAATGTCATTAATATATGTATTTTTGTTATTTAGTGTAAATATAACAAAAATACATATTTAGAAATAAATATATTAATTAATTATTTATATATTTAAATGTTAAATGATTAAATAATTTAATTATATCCATAAGTCATAATTGTTATGAGTCCGCCCACCCTATCTCATGCCACTTCCTTGGTATTTAAGGGTTTGATTTTTCATTTGTGGTTAATGAAAATCCTAGCCATTTTAGTGAGCCTCCAAAGCATATTTGAGAAATTATATAGAAAATAAACAACAAGAACACAAGCTTAAGAGATTTTGAAAATTTGAGAGGTAATCTTTAATTTTCTTAACCTAAAAAATTTATTTTAGTTGTTTTTGTGTTTCTACAAATATTGTAGGCATTCTTTTAGTCTCTCAAATCTCATATTTATGTTGTGGATGCTTGTTTTGTGGCTATATGCATATGTGTAAATTTATTTGGAATAATATTTGTGTAATATTAACTCGGTAATTATCATATGATGATAGGTTGTCATTCTAGAGTGTTATGACCACTCTTGTAATACCTAGAATTATTCTTGAGTTCTTCATTTGTGGTGGCTTTGATTGGTGTAGATATTAATTAGATTAATATTGAGAAAATTGGATTTAAAGCATGAAAAATGATTATTTTTGTTCCTTGATCAGATCTGGAAAATCCAAAATTTTGGTGATGAAAATTATGATGTTTAAATGTATTGGATGTGTATTGGGCATTAGAATAATTGCTGGAAATTATTTAGGAGTGAAAATACGCGAAAACGGCGTTACCGGGTAACTTTTGAGCTAATCAGTTAACAGATGTCCAAACAGTGAATTGGTCGCTGTTCGGGCAGCCCATGAACTGCCCAAGTACTATTGGGGCTGACCTGGGCAGTCCCGTGTGTATTGGTTGGTCGGTTCGGTCAAAAACGTATTTTATGCTATTTTGCCCAAAAATATTTTCGTAAAAGATTTTGTAATATTTTCTAAATTAATTATGTCGTTATTTGATATCGAATAATATGTTTAAGTGAAAGGTGAATGAATTATTCATATAGGATATTGAATAATTTATTCGGTAAGTTTAAAAAATTTTAAATTATGATTTTGCCCGAACCACGCTTTCGCCGCGTAAAACCCCAACAGTTTTTAGATCTAATCACTACATTTGTATTTTCTTTCTTTGTTTTCTTTTCTTTTGTCATTTTTTTTTATTTTTTTCCACTTGTTTATTATTTTTTTCTTTTTGTAAGTATTGCATTTGCATATTTAAATTTTAGCATATAGTCTGCATTTAGGTTGTATGAGACATTGGTCTTGATCATCTAGCGGTAGATTAAATAAAAAGTCTTCATCACCTTCATCGTTAGTGAAAATGGCCAAAGATCAAAATGAAAATCCACTTGCCCGAGTTGAAAATTTAGTTGATCAGGAAGAAAACGAGTCTCAACATGGCGATCTTAATCATCCTAGAACACTCAGACAATTCATGAATCCTATTAGGACATGATCAACATCTTTGATTTTTTTCCCCAAATGCATCACGTTTCAATTTTAAACCAGATGTCATCCAACTTTTACCCACATTCCACAGTCGAGAATCTAGAAAATCCTTATCAGTACTTGAAGGAATTTGAAAAGGTATGTAACACTTGCACAGACCAAAATTACAACATGAATATAATTCCACTCAAGTTTTTTCCATTTTCTTTAAAGAATAAAGCTAAAATTTAGCTGTAGATTCTTAGGTCAGGATCCATCAGAACATGAAATATTTCTAAAAATATTATTTCCTTCTCACAGGACAAACTCTTTTAAAAGGAGAATCATAACTTTCACACAATAGTCGGGGGAAACACTTTACCAATGTTGGGAGAGATTTAAAGAAATGTTGAATCTTTATCCACATCACAGGTTTGAAACATAGAGGTTGGTTTCCTACTTCTACAAGGGTTTAACACTCCAAGGTAGACAAGTAGTGGAAATGATGTGTAATGGTGAGTTTAGGGACAAAAATCCCAAAGATGCATTAGATTATCTAGAACATATAGTAGAGAATGCACAACAAGGAGACACAATTGGCACTTATGAGTCGCATGTAAAACCACAGTCATCTGGTAGAGGTATGTTTAATATTAGGGAATATTATGACCTTTCTGTTAAATATGCATTTCTAGCTAAGAAATTCGATGCATTAGAAATGAAGAAGAGTGATCATGTCAAGTCAATTCAAGAAGTCAGATGTCAAATCTATAGTTCAAATGAACATATCACACAAGTTTGCCTAACATTCTCAGCCCTGCAAGAATGTCTCCACGATCAAGTCAGTTCCATAAACACCTTCAAGAGACCAAATCCAAACTCATACTCGCAAACCTATAATTCTGGTTGGAGAAATCATCAAAACTTCAATTGCAGGAATAATAACCAAGCACAACCATCGCAACAACCTCACTAGGTACACCAGCATTTCCAAAACTCCCAGAATTATGCACCATATGTCCCACCGCCTAAGAAAACCCTTGAGGATATCTTGCATGCATTCATTGAGAAATATGAAGCCACCAATAACCAAAATGTGCAAACATTGATTGATCTGAAAGATATTTTCTCCAAAATCACATATGTATTAACCATTATTAAGAAATGGAAGTTTCATGCACAACTACAACCAAACCCCAAGAGTCATTGACCGGCGTAAACACACATATATAACGCAATCGCACGTATCGTTCAAGTAGTATAAAAATATCGATCCCACGAGGACTTAATTCCTACTATTGTTATTAATTATTGAATCTATTTATTTACAAATATCTAATTGAGGGTGAAGAGAATGATTGCTTGATTGATTTAGTTGATTGTAGATTTGATAAATAAATAAATAAATAAAAAGACAAAAGAAAATACTAAGGAAAATAACAAAAGACACAAAGATCTAGGGTTGTGAATCATTCTAATATCTTTTAAAAGATGAAGTGAGTATTTTATATTTGTGTAATAAATCAGTTTACTAACCTGGAATACGAAATTATGCGAAAGCCTCTGTCGATGGTCAGACGCAAATACCCAGTTTAACCCAATTGAACCATATGTCTATGTAAACCAAATTATCTGGATTCATTAAGTTTAAGTTCCAATTATGGTTACCCCCGCCCGACAGGTATATGTCTATCCTGTAAGGAAATCTATTAAAGGGTTATCTATCCTCAAGGAAGATCGTGGGCTATTAAGTCTAAGGCAGAAACCTAAAATCCCTATGTCTAGTTCATTTTAGATTTACCACATCAATCTTATTGGTGATCAGACAACAATAAGCATTAAGCTTAAGACTTAATAGGTAAACCTTTAAATTACCCAAACTATAAAATAACCGCTTATAAACCGGTGATATTAGAATTCATCACAACCCCAGATAACTAACACATAACTAGGGCTAGTAAAAATAAAAATATAAAAGACATAAAGTAAAAATGCTGAAAAGTAAAAGACATAAAGTAAAAGCTGAAAAGTAAAATAAAATGCTAAGGTAAAAAGATCAACTTTTACTATTTACTATTTAGATATCTCCCTTAATATAATATATTAACTTGTGATTATTTTACCAACCAGCCATATAGGCGGTAACCTGATTAAGTCAAATTAAGTCCAACCAGCCATATAAGCGGTAAGAAAATTTAATTACCAACCGACCAATCTGGCGGTATCCTTGATTAGACCAATCTGGCGATATCCTTTTTAAGTCAATATTTTAAATAGTGAATATATTATATTTAAGAGAGATTAATCTAAATAGTAACAGTAAAAGAATTACATTTCACCATAGCTGGGGAAGTTACCTCCTCATGGTGAATAGTAAAAACTGTAAAAAGTAAGAAAATAAATTACTATTATTACAGAACGTAATTAAAATTATTTACAAAACTAAAAACTAAAAGAAACTAGATAGAAAACTCCATATTTACATCAGAGAATTCAGAGAGAATGGTACATTTGAAACTGAAACATCGAGCTGAATTTATAGGCCTCGGTAGGCTCTGGGTGTCGCGACACCAAGGCCTTTGGCATTGCTACGCCAGCTTCTTTTGTCGTGGCACGCTGAGGTGATGACACGTGGCGATTCTGGATAAGGTGATAATGTGACACATGGCAAGGTGGTTGGAGCTCAATTATTGTGACATGTGGCGGCTTCTGATTGGTCGGTTCAGATTCTTATCCGCCACGTGTCAGATAAGGATAAGTCAGTCAATAATTGATGCTGATGTGGCACTAACGTGGCAATTTGACTATCGGCACCATAGAATCGCGACATGTGGCACGCTGTGATTGGTTGATGATGACGTGGCAGCCACGTGACACTTTGACTCGGTCAACCGGTGATGTGGATGATGTAGTGGCTGACAGGTGGAGTGACACGTGGCGATATGTGGCGATGGCGACTGTTGGCACCGTAAGATGATGACACGTGGCACGATGCACGTTAGTAGATCGGCTGTGATGCTGACACGTGGCACGACGCACGTTAGCAAAGTCAAACTTTTCTCAGATTTTGACTTGTGGACCCGGCGCACGTTAGCACTGTTCGACGCACGTTAGGCGTCGCGACGCCAAGGGCTTGCTCATCGCGACGCCGAAAATTACCAAAATGCCATTTTTGTCCAATTTTTACTGTTTTGGTCCAAATCACCTCCAGAATGTCCTGAAACTTTATTTATCTACAAAATAACACAAAACACATCAAAATATTCACAAAACTCAAGAAACTATACAAAATATTAGATTAAATGAGTGGGAAATAGTGATATAATTACCACTCATCACACCCCCAAACCTAACATTTTGCTAGTCCTCGAGCAAAACATAGAAAAACATAAAAATCTTTAAAATAAAATTTAGCTAAGCCACTTTCGTAGGGATCACGGTTGCATTTAGCGTATGCAACAAGCCTTTAAACCCCTAGGTGTCCCTAGTGGACGAGTTGTAGTCTCGTGAGGGTTTACAGAAATGATACCCACAAACATTTTATAAAAGTAAAAAGGTAGTGAATCTAATGCACACAAAAGAAAAAAGACAAGAGAAAAGAGAATAAAGAAGTTAGTGACTAATCAGGTGAAATTTCTACTCCAAGTTACTAGTTGTTTCGTTTCTTTCTAAATTACTGAATAAGTAAATTCTCCGATTATTTTTACCATTCTCCATATACACAACCAACATAATATTAAACAACTCATTTTTGCCCACAACAGTCATAAGTGCAGTTGATAAGAGAGTAATATTTTTGTCCTAAAGTTTTATCAGAATTCACACCTTTTTGCAGCAATGGAATAATTTTTCTCATTTTTCTGATTTTTTCTTTGATTTTTTTATTTATATACAATATCTTCCATCTATGTAACGAGCTTTGGGCCGGTGGCTCCCAAACCAGTTGGCTTTAGGGCACCAGTTGTTAAGACACCCCTACATGCTTAATTACTCAGACTTCAGATATATATATTTTTGCAGCATCTTTGATCCATGTAGCGAGCTTTGGGCCAGTGACTCCCAAACCAGTTGGCTTTATGGTACTAGGTGTTAAAACACCCTTACAGACTTAATAACTCGGATCTCAGATGTTTTTTTTTTACTCAATTGCTTTTTGAGATGCTTCCTCCAATTAAACTAGAGCACTGAATATTACAAACTTTTCAATTTTAGCTTATGTTCGTATGTTACTATATATGTTGATAATATCTGTCAACTGAGCATATGAAGATCCATTTTAGTCAGTTTTATGGAGAATTCACAAATTAAATAATTCAAAAGGAAATAAACAAAAATTAACTTGTTTCGAAAATAGGCTTGAGATACGTCTCAGGAGTGGAAACTCCGTACTCTGCTATCTCTTACCAATTTCACATTTTTAGTCAAAATAAAAACAAAAACGCAAAATATTTTTGTAATTTTTGAAAATTTTTCAAATTTTTTTTTGTATTTTTCGAAAAATTTTGGACTAAAAATAACTATAAAAATAACAAGTTACTATTAACTAATCCTCACCCCCAAACCTAAATGAGACATTGTCCCCAATGTCTTAAACAGTAAAAGAAAAGTTTAGAAGGTAGTACCTGGTTAGCTGAAATATAGAAAAATTACCGATTAAGATCTATGTCCAATTTACGCTTCTTACCACGATCGCTATCTGACCAGTTCAACTTGGAAAGAATGGGGTCGAGTTTTGGTTCAAAGGCTAGGATTTGGTCAATTAACTCTTCGGCCTTTGTAGCAGTCAGGAAAATATCTTGAACAGATTTTGTGACGAACTCATGTCTTTTGGCTTCCGCAAGAAATACAAACAGAAAATCGAAGAAATGCTCAATGTTAAGTAACCCAATGGGCTTCCGATGAATGTTTAAGTGTGCCCATTATGCTACGGTGAACATTTCTTCAAACGTTCCAAGCCCACCTGGTAACGCAATAAACGCATCCGCAGTATTGATCATTTCATTGATTTTTTCATACATACCTGATACAATGCGTTCATCTCCATTCGTTGGTCCAATTAATTGTTCATCCGCCAAAGGTTTTGGAATGATTCCCAAAACATGACCGCCACCTTCCTGAACGGCTTTTGAAATGCTTCCCATCATTCCAAGATTGCATCCGCCATATACTAGGTGCATATTTCTCTCTGCTGTGACTCGCCCCAATTCTTCTGCAGCCTCAATGAATTCTGGTTTATTACCAGAATTGGATCCACAGAAAACACAAATTTGCTTGATTCGCTGCTGTGATGTTGCTTCCATTTTCTTTCTCTTATTTGGATGTATATTTGGATGTGTCGAAGAAAGAAATGTAGAGCTGAATTTATAGAACCTGAAAATGGGTGAGTAATAGTAGCACTAGTACCTGCCAAATGAAAATTATTAGATGAACGTTAAAATAAATCGTGAAAAATTTAAAAAGTTTAGATCTTGTCGGCGAAAATAAAAGAAATAAAAACATAAAAGCAAATCAAAGCAATAATTAAGGCAACAGAATTGTGTACGCAATAAGCCACTCGCTTAGTATAAATTCATTAGGATGCGTCTCAAGAATTCATTCTTTACTCAGCCATCTCTAATGAATTGTCTCTCTTCTTTGTGATTGCCAAACACCGTTCATTTTGTCTTAAAATGCTCTGTTTGTGCTTTTCCCTACAAAATAACACACAAAATTAAAAACTCTACAACATGTATACACAAAATTTAAAAATAGAAATTACAACAAAGTGCATGGGTTGCCTCCCTGCTAGCACTAAATTTTTCGTCTTCAACCAGACGTGGCTGAAATCTATCTGTCAAGGAGGTTTCGGCGTTGTTTTAGATGTCCGATTAAAGACAATCCCGTGAGCGTTGCTTTTGAAGGGTCTCTTCCAACGGTAAAGGGGCAAAAAGAATTTTGTCATATTTCGTGCTTGTGCCACCTTTTTTATCTTTGTTGCTCCAGTGGTTCCTGAAAAGAAAGAAAGAAAATCAGGAGGTCTCGTATGGTGCTTTACCTTGAATGGAAGTTCCATTCTATCAAGCTTCCGGGTGATATCTTTGATCAGTACTCCCCAAAACAGTGATGTTTCGCCTGAATGTTCTGGATCTTCAATTTGGTCTGACAATTACTCATTCATTTGCTCTGTTTCTTGCTCCACCTTTTCTTCACAGATGAATTTTAAAATTTCTGTATTCAGCTCTTCATCTGTCATTTGTGAAATGCATGCTTCAAAATTATCATCCTGAGGATGTAAAGAAATGTCAGATTTTAGGTCTTCATCCTCTGATCTGGGTGAAATGATTGGCTCAGGTAGATCTTCTTCAAACATTTGTGCAATGGATGCTCCAAGATCTTCATTTTGAGGATACAGAATTCCATCCTCAAGTGTTGGTGTAGTTGGTACAAATAGCTCAGCTTCATCTTCATCAGAGTCAGAATAATAAAAATCAAATTGAGACTTTGCCGGTTCGGGTTCCTGAACTGATTCCTCAGATTCCTGATACTGTTCAGCCTCCTCATTTTCTAAAGTGTCATCGTGAAATGCTTAGTCATCTGAAAATGCTTCTTGAGGTATAAAGTTCTGGTTTTCTGTTAATTGTCTGATCTGATCTGTCATTTTCTGTATGGATTCTGTTTGACTCTGAATACTTTCGAGTTGATTCTGGAATGTTTCAAGCATTGTATCTAACTTTTCATCTCGTTTCTTGAACACATCTTTGAGCATGTCAATCATCTGATCTTCTTCTGATTGTTCTGATTGTTGATGAAGATCATTGTAGGTGGGTGGTGGATAAGATGGAAAATGTGGTTCTATGAAATATGATGGCTCGCTATACCATGAAGGATCTTGATAGCTCTGCCACCCTGGATGGTAGTTGTATTCGCAATAATCTCTAGGGTGGTTACCATTACATATGTCACATCTCTCCATTGCGTCTTGTTGAGCAAATGTGGTATTGCTTGGTTCTGGCATCCAGTGATAATTGTTAGGCTGGACAACAGGCCTAAGAAAATCGAACTGTTGCTCCCAGATTTGGGATGTATCTTCTTCTAGTAAAGCTCGAAATCTCTCAATCTCCCAATAATGTTCCATTTTTCAATCACCTGAAAACAAAAGAAAGAAATAAAAATTACAGATAAAAATAAAGAAAATTAGATACAAGTAAATTAGATAGCTTCAAAATTAATAACTCAAGAAAAATAAGTCCCCGGCAACGGCGCCAAAAACTTGACCGGCGTAAACACACACGTATAACGCAAGCGCACGTATCGTTCAAGTAGTATAAAAATATCGATCCCACGAGGACTTAATTCCTACTGCTGTTATTAATTATTGAATCTATTTATTTACAAATATTTAATTGAGGGTGAAGAGAATAATTGCTTGATTGATTTGGTTGATTGTAGATTTGATAAATAAATAAATAAATAAAAAGACAAAAGAAAATACTAAGGAAAATAACAAAAGACACAAAGATCTAGGGTTGTGAATCATTCTAATATCTTTTAAAAGATGAAGTGATTATTTTATGTTTGTGTAATAAATCGGTTTACTAACCTGGAACACGAAATTATGCGAAAGCCTCTGTCGATGGTCAGACGCAAATACCCAGTTTAACCCAATTGAACCATATGTCTATGTAAACCAAATTATCTGGATTCATTAAGTTTAAGTTCCAATTATAGCTACCCCCGCCCGACAGGTATATGTCTATCCTGTAAGGAAATCTATTAAAGGGTTATCTATCCTCAAGGAAGATCGTGGGATATTAAGTCTAAGGCAGAAACCTAAAATCCCTATGTCTAGTTCATTTTAGATTTACCACATCAATCTTATTGGTGATCAGACAACAAGAAGCATTAAGCTTAAGACTTAATAAGTAAACCTTTAAATTACCCAAACTATAAAATAACCGCTTATAAACCGGTGATATTAGAATTCATCACAACCCCAGATAACTAACACATAACTAGGGCTAGTAAAAATAAAAATGTAAAAGACATAAAGTAAAAATGCTGAAAAGTAAAAGACATAAAGTAAAAGCTGAAAAGTAAAATAAAATGCTAAGGTAAAAGGATCAACTTTTACTATTTACTATTTAGATATCTCCTTTAATATAGTATATTAACTTGTGATTATTTTACCAACCAGCCATATAGGCGGTAACCTGATTAAGTCAAATTAAGTCCAACCAGCCATAAAGGCGGAACCAAAATAAACCTGCCATATAGGCAGTAAGAAAAATTAATTACCAACCGACCAATCTGGCGGTATTCTTGATTAGTCAGGTTTAAACCAGATTAAAATGAATTACCAACCGACCAATCTGGCGGTATCATTTTTAAGTCAATATTTTAAATAGTGAATATATTATATTTAAGGGAGATTAATCTAAATAGTAACAGTAAAAGAATTACCTTTCACTATAGCTGGGGAAGTTACCTCCTCATGGTGAATAGTAAAAATTGTAAAAATTAAGAAAGTAAATTACTATTATTACATAACGTAATTAAAATTATTTACAAAACTAAAAACTAAAAGAAACTAGATAGAAAACTCCCTATTTACATCAGAGAATTCAGAGAGAATGGTACATTTGAAACTGAAACATCGAGCTGAATTTATAAGCCTCGGTAGGCTCTGGGAGTCGCGACGCCAAGACCTTTTGCATCGCTACGCCAGCTTCTTTTGACGTGGCACGCTGAGGTGATGACACGTGGCGATTCTGGATAAGGTGATAAGGTGACACGTGGCAAGGTGGTTGGAGCTCAATTTTTGTGACATGTGGCGGCTTCTGATTGGTCGGTTCAGATTCTTATTTGCCACGTGTCAGATAAGGATAAGTCAGTCAATAATTGATGCTGATGTGGCACTGACGTGGCAATTTGACTGTCGGCACCATAGAATCGCGACACGTGGCACGCTGTGATTGGTTGATGATGATGTGGCAGCCACGTGGCACTTTGACTTGGTCAACCGGTGATGTGGACGATGACGTGGCTGACAGGTGGAGTGACACGTGGCGATGGTGACTGTCGGCACCTTAAGATGATGACACGTGGCAAAGTGCACGTTAGTAGATCAGCTGTGATGGTGACACGTGGCACGACGCACGTTAGCAAAGTCAAATTTTCTCAGATTCTGACTTGTGGACCCGGCGCACGTTAGCACTGTTCGGCGCATGTTAGGCGTCGCGACGCCAAGGGCTTGCGGGTCGCGACGCCGAAAATTACCAAAAAATCCATTTTTGTCCATTTTTTTTACTGTTTTGGTCCAAATCACCTCCAAAATGTCCTGAAACTTTATTTATCTAAAAAATAACACAAAACACATCAAAATATTCACAAAACTCAAGAAACTATACAAAATATTAGATTAAATGAGTGGGAAATAGTGATATAATTACCACTTATCTGTCATCAAAACCTTCACGAAGGTAGTTCTGGTAGTCAACACATAGACAAGTCAAATATGTCATTACTCTTCGTAATGGCAAGAACATCCATAGACCTATTCTTGAGCCTCATGAAGTTAAAAATAAATCAGATTCAGAGGGTAAGGAATAGATTGATGATCCATTACTTATCGTTGATGATAACAATCTTTCTCATGCACCTCCATTTCCTCAAGTATTAAAAAATAGAGAAATTGAACCATTCCCCAGAGACTTATGAAATATTCAAACAGGTAAATGTCAATATTCCTTTGTTAGATGCCATCCAACAGATACCATATTATACCAAATTTCTGAAAGACTTGTGCACCATTAAATGAAAACATCAGGTAAGAAAGAAAGCTTTTTGAATCTGAACAAGTAAGTTCCATTCTCTCAACCAATAATGCATTAAAATACAAGGAACTTGTTTGTCCAACTATTTCATGTATTATTGGAAATCAAAAAATTAAACATGTTTTGCTTGATCTTGGAGCCAGTGTCAATTTGCTTCCATTTTTGATTGACCAACAACTTAATATTGACTAGTTTAAACCAACCTCAACTAATCTTTTACTTGCTGATAGATCAGTTAAGTTATCGAAAGGAATTGTGGAAGATGTGTAATTATAGATCGATAAATTCATATATCATGTGGATTTTATTGTCTTGGAAACACAATCTGAAGTAAACAATTACAAGTCAATTCATGTAATACTTGGTTACCCATTTTTAGCAACAGTTAATGCTTTAATTAATTGCAGGAATAGAATCATGAATTTGTCATTTGGCAATATGATGTTGGAGCTTAATATTTTTAACATGTGCAAATAGCCATAGAAATCTGTACGGCTAATTTTCTTGAATCAAGTACGCAATTAGATTCATATATTCCTAATGATTTTTTACTTGATTCTACACAGGTATTGGAAGACGATGGAGATAAATAAAATTTTGATGAACTATGAATACTGGAAGAAGAAAAACATGAGAAGCACCTAAATTGGAGTTAAAGACTTTGCCAGAAGGATTAAAGTATTCATTTTTTGGAGAGGAACAAACTTACCATGTGGTAATTTTTTCTTTCATCACAAGCAATCAAGAAGGTAAGTTCTTAAATGTGTTGAGAGAACATAAACTGACAATTGGATGGATTTTAAAAGACATAAAAGGCATTAATCTTTTGATCTGCATACACATAATACATTTAGAAGATAATGCTAGGACACATCGTCAACCCCAAAGAAGATTGAACCTTCACATGAAAAAAGTGGTAAAAACAGAAGTTCTTAAACTTCTTGATGTGGGCATTATCTACCATATCTCCGATAGTAAGTGGGTAAGTCCTACACAAGTTGTGTCTAAAAAGTCTGAAATAACGGTCATAAAGAATGATAAAGGAGAATCAATTCCAACTCGAATCCCATTTAGTTGGCGTATGTGCATTGACTATAGAAAAATAAATGACACCACTAGAAAATATCATTTTCTTTTATCATTTCTTGACCAAATTTTAGAAAGAGTAGCATGACATCCCTACTATTGATTTTTTTATGGTTACTCAAGTTATTATCAAATTCTCATAAAAGACCACATTCACATGTCCATTTGGAACATTTGCATTTACGAAGATGCATTTTGGGCTTTGTAATGCACCAACAACACATATTTAGTGACATGGTTGAACACTGTTTAGAGGTCTTTATGGATGATATAACTGTTTTTGGGAACTCATTTGATAATTGCTTAAATAATTTGGAAAATATTTTGAAAAGATGTGAAGAAAAATGACTTGTGTTAAACCGGGAAAATGCCATTTCATGACTAATTCAGGAATTATCTTGGGTCACATTGTTGTTGGGGTTGGTGCTCAGAGCGCCAATCCGGACCGTATTTATGTATGATTCATGAATACGAACATCCTCTTATTCCATAATATTACTTATTTATGGTTGCACCTCTTGTTCTTATATACGTATTCGATCTGATTACGATTAGATTGAAACTAAATGTGGTTTAGTGATATGTATATATTAGACAAAGGCCCGATAATATATAATGCAGTACACAGTTACAAAGTTAGTTTGTAATTGACATTGGGAAATGTCACTGCTATATGAATATTATCAACCATAGTTCCTGGTCAAGATTTGCTAACACGGGTCGGTTAGTCAAATCCATTGAGACCAGTACATGTCGTATATCGAGACTTGGTCCGATGGTTTATCCCAATGAACCATGAGTCTATGGAGACTCGTATAGACGTGTAGGTGTTTATAGTGGATAAACACTGAACGGCTCACCGAAGATTCTTAATGGATGGTACGCCAACGTCAATAAGAATCTTCTCGGGTTGAGTAGCATAGTGGTCCTTCGACTTGAGACACCACTGTGGATGTATGAGACATCCTCCACACTTAGATGGCAGTCACGTAACCGATCTATTTAGATCAGACCTCCGGATGTTCGTTTGGTGTGGATCGATCCTCAGGATATCCTGTGTGTGTCAAGATAGGATCCGTCAGTTCTGTGTACAGAGCATAGGTAGTCGATATATATTTAGCAGTCTGTTAAATCTGTGGCCACAGTATACATCGGAAGTAAGTTCCGAGTGTTATTTAAAGATTGCTAATAGATACGTCGACGAGATAATACCTATAGAGATTTGACGTTTACATCTATATCTCTGGGATTATCTGGATACCTGTGACGGAGGGATTATACGTATGCAATGACCTCGACCTGTATGATTCAGCTAGTTTATCCGTGATCGTCATAATCTACGGGTGGATAGATTATGTACATGAAATTGGATTTCATGACGGATATACCTGAATCTAGAGAGTCTCAATAATGAAACATACTCGTAGAGCACTAGAGCAACATTTATGAATAATGATGATTATTTATAAATCGTTTAATCGTTAAGCGAAAAATACATGCGAACGGGCCGAACCGTCATTTCCTAATTAATGTGTATTTGTATTTAATATATGATATTATTAAATACACATTAATAAATAGTCAAATAAAGGTATTTGACATATATCATCATATATGTATTTGAGATATTTAAAGTAAATATAATACATATATTTGATATATTTGTATTTAATTAATTATTTAATTATTTAATTGTTAAATGATTAATATAATTAAAATATAAATATATCACCAAATGATAAAGTTAGGAAATGATTATAAGTGTAAATGTTTGACTTTACATTAAAGGAAAATGTTGTCAAATTGATTTTGACTTCTTAAGATATTTGTTCAAAATTGTTTGAAAAATAAAAATATCTTTTTCCTTTATTTTCTTTTAATTTCGGCCAATACACTTAATATATAAGAGATATATTTTTCTTAGTTGTATTTGTTGACTTAATTAAATATCTATAAAGTGTTATTAAGATATTTTATCAAGTTGATCAAATGTAAGGTGAAATGAAATTGAAATTAATTAACTTGTATTTGGTTTGGTGAATTTCGGCCAAGGCATCTTTGATACAAGTATATATTGTTTTTCATTTCATTTCATTGTTAACCTAATACACTTTAAAGAAAAACTCCATTAATGGAAGCAAAGGAAGCTTGTGAGAAGAAAGAAGAAATCAAAGAAAGCTTGGATTTTAGTGAGTTTTTCCAACTTGCTATTAGAAAGGAAAATGTTCCTTAGGATCTAGGCTTTAACATATGATGTTCTTAGGTTATTTCTTTCTTTATTCCTTGTGTTTTTGTTGATGGAAGTTTTGATGGAAGTGTTGTGCATGTATGATGAAGGAAGGTTGTGACTATTGTAGTTATAAGCTTTCTTTTAGGTTTTGGAAACCATGTTGCTAATCTAGAGTTGTTGACCCACTCTTAGATGACCTAGATTTGATCTTGAGTTGTTTCATTGTGTTGAGACTTTGATTGGATGGAAGAAACATGATTGCAGTAGTTGATTTAACCAATTTGGTCTAATTTGTCCAATTTGAAGAAATTAAAAAATTAGGGTTCATGACCAATTCCAAATTTGGGGGTTTTCATATATGTTGTGTATTTGGATGTGTATATGATGCATATAAAGTTTCATGTTCATTGGATTACATCTTGATGTTTTTTGATGCATGAAATGACAAAGTGCACAAAATGGCACCTTGGAGGTGCATTCGGCCAAGGATTAAAATTTGGGATTTTTGGTGCTTTTTGTTTTGATGTTTTGAACATGCTAAGTTCATCTTAGAAATGATTTAGAATCATTCAAAATTGATTAGATCAATTTCGGACTAAAATGGACAAAATACTAAGTAAGGGTAATTTGGTAAATTCACTTAAATATGATTTATTTGAATTTTATTTCATAATTTGGATTATTGGATATTAAATAAATATGTTTATTTAATTAATCCGAGAAAAAGTTTTGAAATCGGAAGATACGATCTTCCGCCGCTTCCGCTGCGTTACCGATTATGCCCCTAAAACCCCTACAATTGTGTCATCTAAAGGTATTGAGGTTGACAAGGTAAAAATAGAGGTAATCTCTAAATTGCCACCACAAAAAATAGTCAGGGAAATTCATTCTTTCTTAGGCCATGGATGATTTTATAGGAGGTTCATTAAAAACTTTAGTACTATATCCAGACCATTGTGTAACCTTCTATTAAAAGATGCAACATTTGAATGGACAAAAGAATGTCAAAAATCATTTGAAAAGATTATCATTCTTTTAACTTTTGCTTCTGTTATACAATCCCCTAATTGATCTTTGCATTTTGAGCTAATTGTTGGGTTTCTAAGGTGTCCCAAGATCAATTTAAGCAAGAAATCATGTGAATACTCAAAGGAGAAAAGTGGAAATTAACTCACATTGAACGGATTTTGGATGCGTTGTTAACGAAAATTTTGCCTTTGAGAAGTCCTCCAAGATCTCCTCTTTGAAGTTGAATCCAAGCTCCAAGCTTTGATGTTGATTCCAAGCTCAATGGGAATAGTTTCCATAACACCTTGATATGATTCCTTTGGTGTGCTAGCACTTAGAAAAATTGCCACAATTTTTCTTATTCTTCTTCTTGAATTCGGCCAAGCCAAATTTTAGAGAGAAAATGGAGCAATTGCCGCGAATGAGGAGAGAATAAAAAGAAAATGTGTTGACTTGTGTTGATTTCAAAAATCAAGATATGATATACCAAAATCCAATAATTGGTATATGTCCATCAAGTCATTACATTGAGTGTTTTACAAGTCTTCACTAACTTCCATCACAATACGGTTTATAAATATCTTTTCGTTGACTACATCCGAGACCGTGCCTCTGCTGTGAGGATGTAGCTGATAGAAATTTATTTATGCCGAATGTATATTAGATACTAGATAAATTCAAGCGAAAGCGGAATCCTGAACGTGCCCTAGCTGTCAGGGTTACGCAAGTAACTTGAGTTTATCATTGACAAGTTTAACCTTGGTACGTCTCCTTGTGGGCCTGCCTTCGCAGCGACAACGAGAAACGGCCAGGACCAGAACCTCGGAGTCACTGGTGAGTGATTGACAATTAGTTATCTACCTGTGAATATACGTAGGCGAGACCGTGCCTCTGCTGTGAGTCGAAATATATTCATGGGGTCCTCTTCCCATTATGGAATTCGATTTAATTATTGAATTCTCGTCTTTCCGTTGGGGATTACGGCATTTCGTAAAAATAGTGGGAGGCACTGCTAAGTTTAAAATATTCCATAACTTAGGCAGTGTATGTTATTATGGAAATTACCGCTTGTTTGTTTCCTTATTCTATTGTTTATATAGAATTAAACTTTTATTTACTGCACATATTATGATATGTTATATGACTAGACTCTTGGTTGCAGTCATTCTAGAATAGGTTCTAGATACTACTAGACTAGGATTATTAGATTAGTCTAGACCATCGGGAACTGTTGTTCTGATTTTCTTCAAAAATCAAGATGGTTAATGACTTAGTTTCTAAGTCACAACAGATAATCTAGATAGATATCCTTTTAGGATGTAATACTTTAGAGACAATAGTTTCTTATGCAGTAAGAATTGACTTGAATTAGTTCATGTCTCGAGATTCTTGACTGGCATTAAGAAAGCCATATTAGGTATTTGTTTATCTAGTAATGACGTTTCTAAGCTTTAATTACCTTTAGAGGTAATGTGTATGACACAATTTGCTAATCAGTTATTTACAATTGTTGTGAATAGTTGAATGCAAATAGTAAAGCTAAAGAAAGGAAATGCGTATATTTGTGTATAGAAAATATCGATTTTCACAATACAACAACTATAGGTATTGGATACCAGATCTCCCGTCTAGTTATTTGAAATATTGGTTAACGATTGTTTTGATATTTGATATCGGAACTTGCGACTATTGGATAGTCACTTGTTCTTTATAAACAATTGTTACATATTTTATAATAACTAGTAGTGTCATTGACGTAGAGATAAACATAAAGAGAAATTATTCGGTAAAGTAAATAATTTAGAACGGTGCTTTATGAGTTTAATCACTTAAGCATTGGATGCTTATTCCGTATGGTAAATGATGGTTTGATACTAGATCACACTACACATCCTTATCCATTTAATGAATATTGTATTCAGGAAAGTGATTAAGATCTCGTTTAACCAATGATTATCATTGGACCACCAAATTTATTTAACTGATACATTGGATGTATGTAGTTTTATAAATAATAATTGCTTAAGGTAGTTTTCTTTATTTCGTAACTTAGTTGATGAATTGTCATAACTTAGTTACGTGTTTCTGAAGGAACACATATTGAAAGTCTTGAAAGTATCAAGTACTTTCAATCCGTTCTGATGAAACGTAGATTGAACATTTTTGACTTGTTCAAATATATTCAATCTAAAGGTTTTAGAGAATTCTATCCTCAAAATTCATAACATGTCTTTGAACTGTTCAAAGATCTTTGATACGATCAAACGTATGAATTTAAAGCAATTAGTTCTAAGGTTATTCAGTGAATATGATTCATATTCAATATTATTCTTCCACGATTCCATCTTCATGGAATTGAGTAGTGGGAGCAATCGAATCTTATATGATTTGATTCGTTTGATATTGAATGTTACCAAATTAGTTTCAATACTCTTGGGGTTATACTCCAGTAACACTAATTCATCTCTTTAATTAATGTTCCATTATTTTCTACAGTTACATATATGATATGTATAGGTAGAAAAATCTGAATCTTGAAAAGTTTAAGATTTGAATATTCCTTTTATATAATAGTTATATAATGGAAATTACTTACACCTTGGAGGTATAAGTAAAAGTTTATCGTTTATTCTGTTTAATAGAATATTGTATTCTATTTAATAGAATATCTTTCCTACGATTCTAAGTAATAAAATCGTTTTATTACTTGGTGTGTAACATCAGATGTTAACTATTGTAGAAAAGACTTGACTTATTGAAGTCAAATGTGAGAATGATAAATTATAAATGGAACTATGTAATTAATAAGATGAAACAACCCTTATACATCTTCCGTACAAGTCCAATAGGATAACAGAATCATTCACGAGTATTTGATACTTAATGGTTCCGTTGTGTTTCTTATTGAAGAAAAATTATCCTATAACTTGTAATGGAAGCGATATTTGATATCGATTCTGGAAGTTCACCATTGAACCTTAGATCTAAGATTGTTCATAGCTTACTACGATCGAGTTTTGAACTTGATTAAGCTTTCATTATGAATTAGTTCATGATATGTGCTAATTGTTTGCACAGCGAAAGCATTGTGAGCTTATTAAAGGTTTGACCTTTACAGTATGACAGTGAGAAAAGTTATACTCAGCAATCTATTGTAGATTCTGAGAAAACCTATCTCTAGTCAAACTAAATGAACAATTAAAGATATATTGGTTAATGTTGATAATAAACTGTATATTTTAGCTAAAGATGCAAAGTGGCATTTTTGGATGACTTATTCAGATAAGAGATCAGTTGTGATTTCCTTATTTGAAGAGTTCATTCTGAAATGGCCCTAGAGTTTGTGTTCTGCTGAGATCGCAGTTTAGTGTGCTAGCTTATAGAGCCTATTGTAGACTCAGATAAGTCTTCCAGAAATATGTGTTCTCTATTTTTGATATCGTCAGATTGTCTGATCTTGTCAAAGTATATAGAATACATATGTGATAAAAAGGGTTAGTGGGAGCGTATAGATTACTTTCTAGTGTTATATATATCTTAACGACATTGTCATTATTATAGTAATAATGAGATGTTTGTAAGGTAAAAGATTTACCTAAGTCTTCTTTACTCCATGAAAGCAGTGGGAGTAGTCTCTGTTATATTTGATATAAAGTTTTATATATGATATGAAACTTGGAGACTTGTGAGATACCCCTATTAGTCGTACATTAGATATGATCTAATGAAGGACATAACAAGGCTATCTGTATGACAGTTAGTATAACTGTTCGACAGTTATTGTGTGTCTTATATAAAGTATTCATCTTTCGTAAAGGATGATTCCTTTTTCGAAAGAGATATTGATTAGAATGTCTAAACAATATTATGTATCATTTGATGATGACATAGTGAATACTTTATTATATGCGATTATCGATGTCGATTTAATCGTAATTGTTACGAGTTATTTTGACATCTTATAGACTATATGATGGATCTTGAAACACGTTCTTTGTGATATTTGAGATATTAAGAACGAGTTTCTAATTCATGGAGAATACAGTCTGCAACCATTAGGGTCATATTAGTTTTGAGACTAATTATGACGTTAGACAGTCTACGTCATAAAGAGTCACAAATAATGCAGTGGGAGTGTCACGAAGGATTCTACTATTTAGTGGAATCAAATGCAACTTTTGAAGTATTGACTTATGAAGTTGCATAGTGACCTTTTAAAATAGAAGTTTTAAATTGTTATTGTGCTTGCGGTTGTCTTCATAGTATTTTGGATTTGATCCTTAAATACTTGGACAACTCAGTAGCTGTAGTACAATACTGTGTAGCATCAGAGTCATATTAATGTATAATCTAGATTCTACAAAATATGAATGATGCTGACTATGGGAAACGATGAAGTTTGTTTGACAAACTCAATATGTCATAGCAGACTTGTTTTTGTTGCCTACCTCTTAAGTACTGGGTGAGCTTTTGAGGGCCATGTGCATACGATGCACATTGAGACATGTATATGATACCGTGGATTGGCACTAGAGCAAGTGGGAGAAATTGTTGGGGTTGGTGCTCAGAGCGCCAATCCGGACCGTATTTATGTATGATTCATGAATACGAACATCCTCTTATTCCATAATATTACTTATTTATGGTTGCACCTCTTGTTCTTATATACGTATTCGATCTGATTACGATTACATTGAAACTAAATGTGGTTTAGTGATATGTATATATTAGACAAAGACCCGATAATATATAATGCAGTACACAGTTACAAAGTTAGTTTGTAATTGACATTGGGAAATGTCAATGCTATATGAATATTATCAAACATAGTTCCTGGTCAAGATTTGCTAACACGGGTCGGTTAGTCAAATCCGTTGAGACCAGTACATGTCGTATATCGAGACTTGGTCCGATGGTTTATCCCAATGAACCATGAGTCTATGGAGACTCGTATAGACGTGTAGGTGTTTATAGTGGATAAACACTGAACGGCTCACCGAAGATTCTTAATGGATGGTACGCCAACGTCAATAAGATCTTCTCGGGTTGAGTAGCATAGTGGTCATTCGACTTGAGACACCACTGTGGATGTATGAGACATCCTCCACACTTAGATGGCAGTCACGTAACCGATCTATTTAGATCAGACCTCCGCATGTTCGTTGGGTGTGGATCGATCCTCAGGATACCCTGTGTGTGTCAAGATAGGATCCGTCAGTTCTGTGTACAGAGCATAGGTAGTCGATATATATTTAGCAGTCTGTTAAATCTGTGGCCACAGTATACATCGGAAGTAAGTTCCGAGTGTTATTTAAAGATTGCTAATAGATACGTCGACGAGATAATACCTATAAAGATTTGACGTTTACATCTATATCTCTGGGATTATCTGGATACCTGTGACGGAGGGATTATACGTATGCAATGACCTCGACCTGTATGATTCAGCTAGTTTATCCGTGATCGTCATAATCTACGGGTGGATAGATTATGTACATGAAATTGGATTTCATGACGGATATACCTGAATCTAGAGAGTCTCAATAATGAAACATACTCGTAGAGCACTAGAGCAACATTTATGAATAATGATGATTATTTATAAATCGTTTAATCGTTAAACGAAAAATACATGCGAACGGGCCGAACCGTCATTTCCTAATTAATGTGTATTTGTATTTAATATATGATATTATTAAATACACATTAATAAATAGTCAAATAAAGGTATTTGACATATATCATCAATATATGTATTTGAGATATTTAAAGTAAATATAATACATATATTTGATATATTTGTATTTAATTAATTATTTAATTATTTAATTGTTAAATGATTAATATAATTAAAATATAAATATATCACCAAATGATAAAGTTAGGAAATGATTATAAGTGTAAATGTTTGACTTTACATTAAAGGAAAAGGTTGTCAAATTGATTTTGACTTCTTAAGATATTTTTCAAAATTGTTTGAAAAATAAAAATATCTTTTTCCTTTATTTTCTTTTAATTTCGGCCAATACACTTAATATATAAGAGATATATTTTTCTTAGTTGCATTTGTTGACTTAATTAAATATCTATAAAGTGTTATTAAGATATTTTATCAAGTTGATCAAATGTAAGGTGAAATGAAAATGGAATTAATTAACTTGTATTTGGTTTGGTGAATTTCGGCCAAGGCATCTTTGATACAAGTATATATGTTTTCATTTCATTTCATTGTTAACCTGATACACTTTAAAGAAAAACTCCATTAATGGAAGCAAAGGAAGCTTGTGAGAAAGAAAGAAGAAATCAAAGAAAGCTTGGATTTTAGTGAGTTTTTCCAACTTGCTATTAGAAAGGAAAATGTTCCTTAGGATCTAGGCTTTAACATATGATGTTCTTAGGTTATTTCTTTCTTTATTCCTTGTGTTTTTGTTGATGGAAGTTTTGATGAAGTGTTGTGCATGTATGATGAAGGAAGGTTGTGACTATTGTAGTTATAAGCTTTCTTTTAAGGTTTTGGAAACCATGTTGCTAATATAGAGTTGTTGACCCACTCTTAGATGACCTATATTTGATCTTGAGTTGTTTCATTGTTGTTGAGACTTTGATTGGATGGAAGAAACATGATTGAAGTAGTTGATTTAACCAATTTGGTCTAATTTGTCCAATTTGAAGAAATTAAAAAATTAGGGTTCATGACCAATTCCAAATTTGGGGGTTTTCATATATGTTGTGTATTTGGATGTGTATATGATGCATATAAAGTTTCATGTTCATTGGATTACATCTTGATGTGTTTTGATGCATGAAATGACAAAGTGCACAAAATGGCACCTTGGAGGTGCATTCGGCCATGGATTAAAAAATTTGGGATTTTTGGTGCTTTTGGTGTTTTGATGTTTTGAACATGCTAAGTTCATCTTAGAAATGATTTAGAATCATTCAAAATTGATTAGATCAATTTCGGACTAAAATGGACAAAATACTAAAGTAAGGGTAATTTGGTAAATTCACTTAAATATGATTTATTTGAATTTTATTTCATAATTTGATTATTGGATAATTAAATAAATATGTTTATTTAATTAATCCGAGAAAAAGTTTTGAAATCGGAAGATACGATCTTCCGCCGCTTCCGCTGCGTTACCGGATTATGCCCCTAAAACCCCTACAATTGTGTCATCTAAAGGTATTGAGGTTGACAAGGTAAAAATAGAGGTAATCTCTAAATTGCCACCACCAAAAATAGTCAGGGAAATTCATTCTTTCTTAGGCCATGCATGATTTTATAGGAGGTTCATTAAAAACTTTAGTACTATATCCAGACCATTGTGTAACCTTCTATTAAAAGATGCAACATTTGAATGGACAAAAGAATGTCAAAAATCATTTGAAAAGATTATCATTCTTTTAACTTTTGCTTCTGTTATACAATCCCCTAATTGATCTTTGCATTTTGAGCTAATTGTTGGGTTTCTAAGGTGTCCAAAGATCAATTTAAGCAAGAAATCATGTGAATACTCAAAGGAGAAAAGCGGAAATTAACTCATATTGAACGGATTTTGGATGCGTTGTTAACGAAAATTTTGCCTTTGAGAAGTCCTCCAATATCTCCTCTTTGAAGTTGAATCCAAGCTCCAAGCTTTGATGTTGATTCCAAGCTCAATGGGAATAGTTTCCATAACACCTTGATATGATTCCTTTGGTGTGCTAGCACTTAGAAAAATTGCCACAATTTTTCTTATTCTTCTTCTTGAATTCGGCCAAGCCAAATTTTAGAGAGAGAAAATGGAGCAATTGCCGCGAATGAGGAGAGAATAAAAAGAAAATGTGTTGACTTGTGTTGATTTCAAAAATCAAGATATGATATACCAAAATCCAATAATTGGTATATGTCCATCAAGTCATTACATTGAGTGTTTTACAAGTCTTCACTAACTTCCATCACAATAAAGTGAACAAAGTGACAAGTGATGTGACATGTGGGCCCCACTAAATTCAAAATCCGAGTGGGCTCGTAAACACATTCCGGGCTCGGGTTCGTTAATTCTGAATTAACGAATTTTCTGTTGCGACGTAATTAAATCAAATTTAATTAAATAATTATGTCTAGCAAAATTATTATTCACGTCGCTAGCGAATTAATTCTAAATTAACTCGTTCGCCCGAATTAAAATCAAATTTTAATTCCGTTATGAAATCTAATTTCATTTAATATATCGAATATATTATTTTATCGATTAATTCCAAATTAATCGTTCTCTCTCTTCAAATAGTATTTTATCCCAGATAAAATCTCTCCGTAATTAATCACAGATTAATTATGTTCGAATCATACGTCATCGGTGAATCTTCGGGAAGCGACCCATGAGATCCCTGGATATGTTGGCAGTAAACCCGGTCGTTAGACTATCCGAACATGTGCGTACCTCGTACCATATTTTTACCGATTTACGAGACATGATTGGCTTCTAGCAAAGCACCGTGCCTACCCAATTCTCCAGAAATATTCTTAAAGGAATATATAATCTTTGTCAGGCGTAGTATACGTAGTATTGCGTATTACGATCTAGTATCAGATGTCACATGCAAGGCCTGAGGCTGGAATAGTGTCTGTCCCGTACGAAGCATATATTGGATCACAAGCAACTAGTCTCTTTAATCGGATAATCATGACCTTGTCATATTATCCCGATGGTTGCAACCAATTAGAGTACCAGTTCTGTATCCCTGCGTTATCATCATCTCCATATGACTGAAGTGATACTTCTGTCTTGACATCATACCCAATACACTGCGATTCTCAATAAACCCAGAAGAGGCATACACAGAACCTGTTAAAGTCCTGGACGACCAAAACCAAAGTGTATTGATTATCGCAAGTACTAGCGATTCAAGTCTCAGGTTAAGACCAAATACACCTACCCTGATGCGGATTCCCATAGACACATAGTCATACTACCAATGAGATTCCGCGAGCTCTATCCAGAGCGAAGCTGTTTCCGTACCATCGGTAAACACAACCTCCTATCACACTTGCATAAGTATCCAATACTTAAATATATGAGAACTATGATGTTACGCTTCCATAACACGCACAAGTGTAATACTAGTCCATTCCGCATTATCGATGTCCAATCTAGATAATACTACGACTAGGGATATTTAATGATTAAACCTTAATGGATTGATATTGTCTCATATCTAATAATCCGGAACTAATCATAAGGACTTTTATCATTTATATATATAAGTAATCAAATTACAAAATGATAAAATACAATTTCCATTGTCACATAGTTAATTTGTACAAAAACCACAATGTCTTTTACAAATAGTGACGCTATAGGGTCATAATTGTCCAATACTAATGTGTGATGTCATTGATTATGCAGTTGGCGCAGTATTAGGACAGAGAAAGGAAGGTAAGACGTATGTAATTTATTACGCAAGTAGAACTTTAGACAGTGCACAAAAGAATTACACTGCCATGGAAAAAGAACTACTTGCTGTAATATTTGTATTGGATACATTTTGTTCATATTTAATTGGTTCATCAACTGTTGTTTATTTTGACCTTGCTACTGTTAGATATTTTATGTCAAACCATGATGCAAAGCTAAGATTACTACGATGGATTTTGTTGCTTCAAGAACTCAATCTCACAATCAAAGACAAGAAAATAGTAGAGAATGTGGTTACAAATGATTTATCGAGACTCACAAATGAGTCATCAATTGACATAACTTGTAACATCCCCAATACGGGAATGTTACCGGTAAGCAACAGATCGCACTGTCGCCTAAGCCTCTAACTAATGTACTAGAACATTTGCTCTTGTCTTAATGCTATGTAATGCTTACTCAATCACACATGCAACTTGATAACTTAAATAAACTTAAATGCTAGATCAAGAAACCAAGTGTATGGATATATACATGCCTGAGAGTATATAAAGTATATATATAGAATATGGACACCATCAAATACATTTATGTGATATGACAAAATGACATCCTAGAGATCTATATTCTACATGAACATAGATCTGGAATGATGGACCCGATGACTAGTGACTGCAATATAACAATTGTCCTCGAACTGGGTCTCTAAAAGCAATGCATGGCTCACCAAAAGAAGAATCCTGCAAAAGAACTGGGAAGTGGTGGAGGGTGAGTCTTGAGGATCTCAGTGAGTGGAGCTACAAAATAAGAAAACTGAATCAGAACATCTATGTGAAATCATTTATACTTAAAGTGCTTCTGAAAACTTTCTTTGAAAACTGATTTTTTTTCTTTTAAACTGGTGAAAACTTTTTTCTGAAAACTTCCTGTAAAGAATAACTCTGGTACTGTGGAAAAACTTGATGCATGAGGGTGTTACGTATCGTCGTCCCCCTATACACCTAACTAGAGTCAGAAGTGCAAATCCATGACTTTGGGGCGTTACATATCGTCATCCCCCAAAGCATGCAACTCATGTCCCTCAAACTAGTGGTCTTGGGGCGTTACGTATTGCCGTCCCCCAAGCCACTGAACTAGAGCCGGTAGTGCTGATCCATGCTACTATCTGACCCTGAAATTAGGGTCTAGGGGCGTTATGTATCATCGTCCCCCTAGCCCTGAACTACGTGTGTACACGGTCTCTGTCCATCAATTCCATAAATAAGAGCTGAGGTGGGTTTTTCCCCCATACCTCGAAAATACAAAAATTATGCTTTTAATCTTTAAGACTTTCAAATCAACTTTACAAAAAAAGTAACTGATAGTTTAATACGACTAATACCCTAAAGCTTAAAAAATAAGTCTTCAAACAAATCTTAATCAGAAACGAGCAATATAAGTCAATTTATAAGAAAAATCTCCACTCACAAATTTGAAGTTCGATCAAGTTTCCTTCACGTCACTGGGGGCGAACGCAGCTCCTGATAAGTATCTTTTTTCAACTATTTTCTTCCTTAACAAAACACCATGATCTCCTTTTCTTCTTTTAGGGTTTAATTTGATGGATTTACCCTTGATAAGCTTTTAGTTTGCTAAGGAAATACAACTTTCTCTCTTTATCTCCTCATCCATCTATCTCACGTTCATAGGAAAAGGAGAAGAAATGATTTTTTGTTCTTGAATTAATTGATTTCTTTAACACCAATTATTTTTAGATCCTTTTCCTAGAAAAAGGGAAGGCAATTCATTGGTTGGGCCTTGGGCTTCTTTCTTTTCTTTTCTAATGGGATAATTGGGCCTAAAAGAGTAAAGGATATTTGGGTTCTCAAATAGGTAAATGTTTTCATTGTTTCTAGTTGATTCCATCCCAGAATTTACTTAGTAACCCTAAAAGAAAAAAATCTCAAGCGTCCCTTGATGAGTGATAAATGTATCACTATTTCCCACTCATTTAACTTGATATTTTGTATAGTTTCTTGAGTTTTGTGAATATTTTGATGTGTTTTGTGTTATTTTGCAGATAAATAAAGATTCAGGACATTTTAGAGGTGATTTGGAGCAAAACTGTGAAATTTGGTGAAATTTGGCAAAAAGGGTATTTTGGTCATTTTGGACGTCCCGACACAAATTTTGGTAATTTTGGGCATCCCGACACCAAAATAAAGTTTCAAGATATTCTGGAGGTGATTTGGAGCAAAATTGTGAAATTTGGCAAAAAGGGTATTTTGGTAATTTTGGGCGTCCCGACACCGAGGGTATTTTGGTAATTGCACCACCATGCCACATGTCGAAGATTCAACGAGCCGTCATTTTTAGCACACCATGACACGTGTCGAAAATTCAGCGATCCAAAAAAAATATAATAAATAATAAAATATAATAAAGTATAAAAATCAGAAAAATAATAATAAAAAATTAGATTTTTTTGCCTATAAATAGATTTCGAATTTTTAGTTTCAAATGTACCTCTTCCTCTGAAATCCTTATAAATAAATTGAGAGTTCTTCATATTTTCTTCTTTTATTCAGTTTTATTTACGCTTTGTAGTAGTAATTCTATCCATCTATGATGGGGTAACTTATCTATGCTGAGGTAATAAGGTAATACTTTTACTTTTACTATTTAGATTAATCTCCCTTAAAAATAATATATTTACTATTTAAAAAATGAATTAATCAGGATACCGCCAGATTGGTCGGTTGGTAATAAAATTCCTTTTCCGCCTTTATGGCTGGTTATTTTGGTTCCGCCTTTATGGCTGGTTACTTTGGTTCCGCCTTTATGGCTGGTTTACTTAAATTGACTTAATCAGGTTACCGCCTATATGGCTGGTTGGAAATAATCACAAGTTTATATATCATTTTATTGGGAGATATCTAAATAGTAAATAGTAGAAGTTGATTCCTTTTGCCTTAGCATTTCTTTTCGTTTCTTTGCAAATTACTACTTTACAAATACTTTTCAGCAATTTCTATTTATGTCTTTTAAGTTTTTATCAGTTTTAGTTATGTGTTGTAACTAAGTTAAATATCTAGGGTTGTGATAAAATCTAATATCACCAGTTTATAAAGGGTTAGATTACAGTATGGGTAATTAAAGAATTATTTGTTGAGTCATAATCTTAAAGCCTTTTTATTAACTGGCCATTAATAAAATTGATTAGTTAAACTTAAAATGAACTAGACATAGGGATTTTAAGTTTAAGACCTTATACTCAACAACCCACGATCTTCTTTAAGGATAGATAAACCTTTAATAGATTTCCTTACAGGATAGAAATATACCTGTTGGGCGGGGGTAATCAATAATTGGAATTCAATCTTAATGAATCTAGGTAATTTAATTGACATAGACATATGATTCAATTTGATTATTCTAGGTATTTGTAAATGACCATCGGAAGAGGCTTTTACATAATTTAGTATTCCAGATTAATAATTTAATATTTTACCCAACTATGATTTAACTACTTCATCTTTTAATTAATATTGGAAGAATTCACAACCCTAGATAGTCTTAATTCTCATTAATCTATTCTCAAATTTCTTTTACTTGTTTTAAATTTAGAATCATCGTCATTTTAATCAAACAATTTGTTAGATATCAGTAATCACTTAACCTCATAAAATTAATAGAATAGGTAATAAGTCCTCGTGGGATCGATATCTTTTTATACTACTTGAACGATACGTGCGCTTGCGTTTAACGTGTGTGATTACGCCGGTCAAGTTTTTGGCGCCGTTGCCGGGGACTTCTTTATCTTTTACTATTAGTTTAAAGGTTAGATACGTTACTTGTGTCTAATTTTTCCTTTTTACTTATTACTTTCGTTTTATTGTGTTTCAGGTTATCACAATCTTAATGAGACGAACCAGAAGCTTTGAACTACAACCGCTTGACCCAGAAATTGAAAGAACCATCAGACAATTGAGAAGAGAAAGGCGACAAGGCCAAGAAGCAATTATTAACATGGAACCTGAACCTTTGCAAGTTGCACCACCAATTCCTATTCGAGACAGAACAATTCCGGTGGTTGACAGACTCATTTCATGTATTGTACTTCCTCCCTTACCAGCAAATGCAGGTGACATCAAAACTTGCATTCAGATGATACAACAATCAGTACAGTTTGGAGGGAATGCAACTGAAGATCCTAATGCCCCCACATCAGCAACTTCCTGGAAGTTTGCGGTACTTTCAATTACAACCGAGAAGCTGAAGAAGCAATGCGACTTCGTGTTTTTCCATACTCTTTGAAGGACAGAGGTAAAGCTTGGCTACATTCACTACCAGCTGGTTCCATCACCACTTGGAACGCTTTAGCCACTAAATTTCTTGCAAAGTACTTTCCACCAGCCAGAACTGGAAAGTTGAGGAATGACATCACATCCTTTGTACAACAAGAATCAGAAACTCTCTACGAAGCTTGGGAAAGGTACAAAGATTTGCTCAGGAAATGTCCTCACCATGAGATTCCAAAATGGCTTCAAGTCCAAACATTCTATAATGGACTTTCTGGAATTATGAGAACCACAATTGATGCTGCTGCCGGAGGAGCATTAATGGCAAAAGGAGAAGATCAAGCTTGGGACCTAATTGAAGAAATGGCCAACAACAATTCATTGTGGCCAACAGAAAGGAGCATGATTCAACGAATTGCTGGAATTTATGAGGTTGGAGCCAATTCAGCAGTCAGTACCAAACTGGATCAGATATGCAAATTTATGGAGACTCTTAACATTGGATCCACAAGTTCACCATATGGAGGAGCACCAGAATCAAATCAACATGAAGAAACGGTGAATTATGTCAACAATTTCAACAGACAGGGGAACAATCCATATTCCAACACCTACAACCCAGGGTGGAGGAATCATCCCAATTTTTCATGGAGCAACAATTCAGGCCAACAACAGAACTATCCACCACCTGGATTTCAGCAACATAACAAAGGCCAGGAGCAGACAAATGAACCAGGAATAGCAGAAGTGTTGGCTCAGTTAAAAAAGTACGATGCTATGTTTCAAAGCCAATCTGCTTCCATCAAAGCACTAGAGAATCAAATTGGACAACTGGCCAATGCTCAGAGTTACAGACCGCCAGGTACCCTTCCCAGCAACACAGAACCAAATCCAAGGAACATGGAAAGAGCAGTGTAATGCCATCATGTTAAAAAGTGGTACTGAAATCAACAAAGATGTTGGAGCCAAAACGACAACTGAGGATGTTCCAAAAGAAACAGAGAAACAGATGGATGAAAAAGAAGCAAAGGAAAAAGAACAGATCACTCCACCTCCACCTTTTCCTCAACGCCTTCAGAAAAGTAAACTGGACAAGCATTTTGCTCGATTCTTGGAGGTTTTCAAAAAGCTGCACATCAACATCCCTTTTGCAGAAGCTTTGGAACAAATGCCCAGCTATACTAAATTCATGAAAGATATTCTTTCACGAAAACGGAGATTGGGAGATTATGAGACAGTAGCATTATCAGAAGAATGCAGCGCCATCATTCAGAGAAAACTTCCCCCAAAGTTGAAGGATCCTGGAAGTTTCACCATTCCTTGCATCATAGGAGAACATAATTTTGGTAAGGCTTTATGTGATTTAGGTGCAAGTGTTAACTTAATGCCTTTTCTATTTTCAGGAAACTGCAGATTGGAGAAGCAATGCCTACTTCAGTTTCACTACAACTTGCTGATCGAACGCTCGCATTTCCAAGAGGAGTTGTTGAGAATGTGTTAGTTAAAGTTGACAAATTCATTTTCCCAGCAGATTTTATTGTCCTTGATATGGAGGAAGACGCAGACGTGCCAATCATCCTCGGAAGACCATTCTTGGCTACAGGTCGAACCATTATTGATGTACAAAAAGGAGAATTAACCATGAGGGTACAGGACCAAGAAGTAACATTCAATGTTTTCAAGGCCATGAATTTACCAGACGATGAAAAGAAGGAGGAATGTTTCAGACTTGATGTGATACACAGTACCATTCAGAACTCCAATGCAATGCAAAGTTCTACTGACAAACTTAAAACATGTCAATTGCCTGTGGAGCCTGAAGATAAAGCGTCTTTTGTACTGAAAGAGCCAATTCTTGCACAACAAGCAACAGAAGAGAAAAAGATCCACCAGCTCAACGAATGGGAGGAATTTCACAAACAGCCTTTTGAGGATGCCAAATTATACAAAGAAAAGGCAAAGAAAAGACATGATGAGAATTAGTGCGCATACAACTGGAACTAGGGCAGAAGGTACTGTTAAACAAATCAAGGGGAAATTCTTCCATTGGAAGCCAAAATCACGGTGGTCAGGTCCATTTGTGATCACCAAAGTTTTTCCAGATAGAGCCGTTGAGATACATGATCCTGACTTCAACAAAACTTTCAAAGTTAAGAACAGGCGTGTCAAACACTATTGGGGAGAACCGTTGGAGCGACAAAAAGAAAGTGTCACACTTTCAGATTCAGCATAACGTTCGAAAAGTCACGTCTAGCTGACGACCATTAAACTTAGCGCTAGCAGGGAGGCAACCCATGCAAATTTAGTATATATTACAATTTGGTGTGATTTTATTTTGTGTGTTTAGTTTTTGCAGATAAAGAAATTTCAAAATGGAAGAAGCTCTCCAAGTCTTCACAAGCAATTTCCTTCTCTCCCTCAAAAATCTCTGATGAAAGTTTACAAAGCTCGCTTGGAACGAATGAGACTACTAATGATCAAAGGTATTCCTACTGATATTTGTTGGGTAATCGAAGCACGTATCCGTCTAGCAGGTGAGTTTTCTGAGACTTGTAGTTCTTATTTACCTGGTTTTGGAAGAAGCACCTATGCAAAGAAACGTAGAGCTAAGCAAATAGGTGTTTGTTACAAATGTGCGCGTTGGAATTGCAATACTCGTTGTCGTTCTTTAGGAATGGTGTCTGATAATCGTGAAGATAAAATTAAATTCATTAGGGATGGCTTGAGTAAGGAGTCTTTAGATGATATTTCTTCGACTCTTGAGACGCATCCCAGTGGATATGTTCATATAGCCATTCACAAATTACACACACAATTCCAAAAAGAAAGACAACAATTAAGTCTAGGGAATCTGACTCAAAAACCCCTGTTTGCCAATTTATAAGAAAATTGGATGGGAAGCTTGTTCCTGACGCATAGATGTCAATCAAGCCGTTACTTTTCTTGTACATATTATATCTCTTTGTCTTTTTCTAGTAATTGATTTGTTTTTGTTTTATTTTTTTCTCCGACAGGATCCAGATCTTGTTGACTATCACGATCTATTTTATTATTTTGCTACTAATCGTCCTTCGGAAGATACTTGTGCTATTATTTTATTCACCCTTTTCAGGTACTATAAATTCAACTCATCATTGCACTTTTGAAGACATCCATAGTAAAAAAAATAAAAATGGAAGCCACTTCAAGAAGACGAATTGAAAACATTTGTGTGTTTTGCGGTAGTACTGTTGGTACTAAACCACAATACATAGAAGCAGCACAGGATTGGGTCGAGTCTTAGCAGCAAGGAATATGCATTTAATATATGGCGGAGGCAATCTTGGACTAATGGGGATCGTTTCAAAGGCCGTACAAGAAGAAGGCAGTCATGTTTTGGGAATCATCCCAAAACCCTTGGCAGAGGCAAATCTTATTGGATCATCAAACGGAGAGGAACTGATCGTGCCAGGTATGTCTGAACGACTGGTTGAAATGATTAACCGTTCTGATGCTTTTATTGCTTTGCCAGGTGGCTTGGGTACATTGGAGGAAATTTTTATAGTACTATCTTGGGCGAACCTGAACATACACCAGAAACCGCTTGGACTGCTCAACGTTGATGGATTTTATGATTTTCTTTGTGTGTTTCTTGATGATGCTCGGAGAAATGGGTTCGTGACAAAACCAATGAAAGAACTCCTTTTTACTGCCAGACACTGCTGCTCCAGATTTAATTGATCAACTCATTGCCTATGAACCACAAGTTAACCCTATCATTTCAAAGATAAAATGGTCTGATGATGATCGTGGTAAGAAGCGTCGAATTAATCTGGATCTTAACCTTTAAATTTCTTGTAGAGTTTCAGCTAACCAGGTATTATCTTCTTAATCTCCTTTTATCTTGATTTTTAGTTTTTGTGTTTTAGTCCAAAATTTTTCGAAAAATACAAAAAAAATTAAAAAATTAATAAAAACAAAGGGCATATTTAAAGCTAGGTGATGGTTTGGTGTCTTCCTTCACTCACTACCTTTTTATAAGGAAAAGATGTGGAGGCACCTAGATAATCATTCACTTGTAGCGTGTTGTGACAGACTAGTTTGGAGGACTCGTTGTTTATTCCTGACAACAAGCGATAAGAGCCTAAGGGGCTAGGGTACTTAAGTGAGCCTCGCTCCACCTTCCCTCTGGGGAATCTACAACGGGAAGTCCATTCGACAGTTAGTCACACACCATAAATTCGTTGGCACGTACCATAAGGTATAAAAAAGGTGCGTTCACTTGGTCGCTTGAACCCTTGAGTGGGGAGTCCTAGTTGTGAACAATCCTTTGTCAGCGAGAGCCTTTTTAAAAAAAAAAAAAACATGTAAATTATAGTTTTATGACTAGTAGAAATATGTGGTTGTTATGTTGACTAAAAAGATGAAATTGGTAAGAAATAGCTGTGTAAGGAATTTCCACTCCTGAGACGTATTTCAAACCTAATTCAAAACAAGTTAATTTTTGTTTATTCACTTTTGAATTATTTAATCTGTAAATTCTCCATTAAACTGACTAAAATGAATCTTCATATACTTAGTTAGCAGATATTATCAACATACATGGTAACATACAGACATGAGCTAAAATTGAAAAGTTTGTAATATCCAGTACTCTAGTTCATTTGGAGGAAACATCTAAAAAAATAGTGATGGAATAAAAAAAAAAAAAAAAACATATGAGATCCGAGTTATTAAGTCTGTAAGGGTATTTTAATACCTAGTGCCCTAAAACCAACTGGTTTGGGAGTCATTGGCCCAAAGCTCGTTACATGGATCAAAAATGATGAAAAATTTATATATATGTATATATATCTGAAGTCTGAGTAATTAAGTCCTTAGAGGTGTCTTAACACCTGATGCCCTAAAGCCAACTGGTTTGGGAGTCACCGACCTAAAGCTCGCTACATAGATGGAAGATATTGTATATAAATAAAAAATAGAAAAAATCAAAGAAAAATCAGAAAAATTAGAAAATTTATTCCATTACTATAAAAAGATGTGAATTCTGATAAAACTTTAGAACAAAAATATTACTCTCTTATCAACTGCACTTATGACCGTTGTGGGCAAAAATGAGTTGTTTAATATTTTGTTGGCTGTGTATATGAAGAATGGTAAAAATAATCGGAGAATTTACTTATTCAGTAATTTAGAATGAAACAAAACATCTAGTAACTTGGATTAGAAATTTCACCTGATTAGTCACTAACTTCTTTATTCTCTTTCCTTGTCTTTTTGCTTTTGTGTGCATTAGTTTCACTACCTTTTTACTTTTTAAAATGTTTGTGGGTATCATTGCTGTAAACCTTCACGAGACTACAACTCGTCCACTAGGGACACCTAGGGGTTTAAAGGCTTGTTGCATATGCTAAATGCAATCGTGATCCCTACGAAAGTGGCTTAGTTAAAATTTTATTATGTTATTTTATTTTGCTCGAGGACTAGCAAAATGTTAGGTTTGGGGGTGTGATGAGTGATAAATGTATCACTATTTCCCACTCATTTAACTTGATATTTTGTATAGTTTCTTGAGTTTTGTGAATATTTTGATGTGTTTTGTGTTATTTTGCAGATAAATAAAGATTCAGGACATTTTAGAGGTGATTTGGAGCAAAACTGTGAAATTTGGTGAAATTTGGCAAAAAGGGTATTTTGGTCATTTTGGACGTCCCGACACAAATTTTGGTAATTTTGGGCATCCCGACACCAAAATAAAGTTTCAAGATATTCTGGAGGTGATTTGGAGCAAAATTGTGAAATTTGGCAAAAAGGGTATTTTGGTAATTTTGGGCGTCCCGACACCGAGGGTATTTTGGTAATTGCACCACCATGCCACATGTCGAAGATTCAACGAGCCGTCATTTTTAGCACACCATGACACGTGTCGAAAATTCAGCGATCCAAAAAAATAATAATAAAATAATAAAATAAGTAATAAAAATCAGAAAAATAATAATAAAAAATTAGATTTTTTTGCCTATAAATAGATTTCGAATTTTTAGTTTCAAATGTACCTCTTCCTCTGAAATCCTTATAAATAAATTGAGAGTTCTTCATATTTTCTTCTTTTATTCAGTTTTATTTACGCTTTGTAGTAGTAATTCTATCCATCTATGATGGGGTAACTTATCTATGCTGAGGTAATAAGGTAATACTTTTACTTTTACTATTTAGATTAATCTCCCTTAAAAATAATATATTTACTATTTAAAAAATGAATTAATCAGGATACCGCCAGATTGGTCGGTTGGTAATAAAATTCCTTTTCCGCCTTTATGGCTGGTTATTTTGGTTCCGCCTTTATGGCTGGTTACTTTGGTTCCGCCTTTATGGCTGGTTTACTTAAATTGACTTAATCAGGTTACCGCCTATATGGCTGGTTGGAAATAATCACAAGTTTATATATCATTTTATTGGGAGATATCTAAATAGTAAATAGTAGAAGTTGATTCCTTTTGCCTTAGCATTTCTTTTCGTTTCTTTGCAAATTACTTACTACTTACAATACTTTTCAGCAATTTCTATTTATGTCTTTTAAGTTTTTATCAGTTTTAGTTATGTGTTGTAACTAAGTTAAATATCTAGGGTTGTGATAAAATCTAATATCACCAGTTTATAAAGGGTTAGATTACAGTATGGGTAATTAAAGAATTATTTGTTGAGTCATAATCTTAAAGCCTTTTTATTAACTGGCCATTAATAAAATTGATTAGTTAAACTTAAAATGAACTAGACATAGGGATTTTAAGTTTAAGACCTTATACTCAACAACCCACGATCTTCTTTAAGGATAGATAAACCTTTAATAGATTTCCTTACAGGATAGAAATATACCTGTTGGGCGGGGGTAATCAATAATTGGAATTCAATCTTAATGAATCTAGGTAATTTAATTGACATAGACATATGATTCAATTTGATTATTCTAGGTATTTGTAAATGACCATCGGAAGAGGCTTTTACATAATTTAGTATTCCAGATTAATAATTTAATATTTTACCCAACTATGATTTAACTACTTCATCTTTTAATTAATATTGGAAGAATTCACAACCCTAGATAGTCTTAATTCTCATTAATCTATTCTCAAATTTCTTTTACTTGTTTTAAATTTAGAATCATCGTCATTTTAATCAAACAATTTGTTAGATATCAGTAATCACTTAACCTCATAAAATTAATAGAATAGGTAATAAGTCCTCGTGGGATCGATATCTTTTTATACTACTTGAACGATACGTGCGCTTGCGTTTAACGTGTGTGATTACGCCGGTCATCCAAGCCAGCAAAACTATTTGGGTTCGTTACACAACAAAGTCTCCTCCCCTCTTAAAAATGATTCGTCCATCGAATCGAAATTTTTTTAAGGATAAGGTGTGTACCTTCATCCGCGAAGAATTGAGGGGATTAATCTCTTATGGTTTCTTTTTCGTCGCGTTCCCCATGTAGCCCTCTTGTTCCGTGTGGAGATTGCCAAATCGCATTTGAACGAAGGACCATCGAGACATAGCGTCCTTGTCTCTCTTTCCCAGCAATCGCTTCTTACTGGTTGTTCCGAAGAAAGATAAGGTCTTTGAAGGGATATCACCAGTGAGGCTTCCAACATAATAGATCATCACGTAAATACTTTTTTTAACATAGATACAATGAAAAATTGTATTGTTCCTGCCATGTTGGGGTGGGAGGCGCCAGTTCAATATGCTCTTTTTCTTTTTTTCTTCCGTAGTTACCTTTTTCTGTTCCTAGCTCTTCCTTCCCTCCAACTCTCCGAAGTATCTGAAACAAAAATAAACAGCCCGATAAATCTAGGGTTGAGTTTACCCTTTTTTTTTTTTTTTCCCGAATCTCATAACTCCATTTGAAATGAGATACCTTCACAAACACAAAGTCCCCCACTTTGAACTCACGTCCTACTCCAATTTCTTTCTCTGTGATCCGCAAACTAACTCTTTTGGCGACTCTAAGCCGTACTCAGTCAGCCTCTCTCTGATCAGCTTTACTTTTTCAACGGCAATCTTGTACCAAATCTAGTCCTAATAACTTCTGTCCTGCCCAACTTCAAAACCTCTTACTGGTGATCTGCACTTCAGTCCATACAAAGCCTCGAATGGTGCCATGTGAATACTTGCTTGATAACTATTATTAATGAATTCTATAAGTGGCAAATACTGGTCCCAACTACCCTTAAAATCAATCACACAATCTGAAGCATGTCTTCTAAAGTCTGCATGGTGCGCTCTGACTGACCATCAGTCTGAGGGTGGAAGGTTGTGCTAAAGCGTAACTGTGATCCCAAAGGCTTCTTAAACGATTGCCAAAACTTAGGGGTAAACTGAGAACCTCGATCAGAGACAATCATGACAGGTACTCCATACAACGACACTATCTCATCTAGGTACAATTTGGCGTATTGGGCTGCTGTGAAGCTAGTTTTGACTGGAAGAAAATGTGCAGATTTGGTCAATCTATCCACGATCACCCATATAGAATCAAACCCTTTTGAGGTATGCGGAAGCCCGACAACAAAGTCCATAGTGATCTTCTCCCATTTCCACTCCGGAACGTCTAAACTCTGCAGCTTCCTGCTGGTCTCTAATGTCAGCTTTAACATGCTGACAAATGAGACACCTTGTGACAAATTCAGCCACATCTTTTTCATACCATCCCACCAATAAAAATTCTTAAGATCGCGATACATCTTGGTGATCCCAGGATGCATGGTGTAAGATTAAGTATGGGTCTTCTCTAATATCGAGCGTTTCAACTCTGGAACTGGAGGAACAAGAGTTTTATTCTGCTTCCTAGTGAGATCCTCACCATCTAAATAGTACCCATCCTCTGTACATTGCTGTAATCGACATCTAATCTGTTGCACCTCATGATCCGCTTCATGTGCAACTCTGATTTCATCAACGAGGGTGGATTTAACTTGAATCTGCGCCAACAACCCTCATTGTGTCGTTACCTGAAAATTTACTCCATCCAGCATACAACTCTGCATTTATCTGACTAGGGGCCATCGCTCAATTGGCAATTGAGCCAAACTTCCCATAAAATTCATGTTCAAGGAATCCACCACAACATTAGCTTTGCCCGGATGATACTGAATAGAGTAATCATAGTCTTTCAACAACTCCATCCATCTTCTCTGTCTCAAATTAAGCTCCTTTTGGCTATGGATATACTTAAGGCTTTTGTTATCTGTGAAAATTTCAAACCTTTCACCGCACAAATAATGCCGCCATATCTTCAGAGCAAAAATTATTACAGCCATTTCCAAATCATGAGTGGGGTAATTTTGTTCATAAGGCTTCAATTGTCTGGAAGCATAAGCAATCACTTTCCCCATCTGCATCAATACACAGCCTAAACCCACTCTAGAAGCATCACAATACACTGTAAATCCTCTTGATCCTGCCGGCAGTGCAAGAATAGGAGTAGTAGCTAATCGGCGCTTGAGTTCCTGAAAACTCTTCTCACAAGCATCAGACCATTCAAACTTCACATTCTTCAGAGTCAACCTCGTTAATGGAGCAGCTATTCTGGAGAAATTCTCTACGAACCTCCTATAATACCCCGCTAATCCCAAGAAGCTACGAATCTCTGTTACGCTCTTCGGTCGATGCCAATTTTGAATAGCCTCAATTTTCTGGGAATCTACCCCAATTTCTTCCTTGGACACCACATGCCCCAAGAATACCACACTAGTCAACCAAAACTCACACTTCGAGAACTTAGCGTATAACTTCTGTTCTTTCAGTGTCTGCAACACCAGGTGCAAATGTTCTGCATGCTCCTGCTTATTACGCAAATACACCATAATATCATCAATAAAGACTATCACGAACCGGTCTAGAAAAGGTCTAAACACCATGTTCATCAGATCCATAAATGCTACAAGGGCATTGGTCAGACCAAATGACATTACTAAAAATTCGTAACGCCCATATCTGGTTCGAAAAGCTGTCTTTGGGACATCACTCTTTCTAATCTTCAATTGATGATAACTCGAGCGCGGGTCAATTTTTGAGAAACACTGCGCCCCCTGCAACTAATCAAATAGATCATCAATCTTTGGCAGTGGATATTTGTTCTTGATTGTCACCTTATTCAGCTGCCGATAATCTATACATAACCGCAGTGTCCCATCTTTCTTCCTCACAAACAACACTGGAGCACTCCACGGGGACACGTTGGGGCGAATAAAGCCCTTATCCAACAAGTCTTGTAACTGCGCCTTCAGCTCTCTAAGTTCTGTAGGGGCCATTCTGTATGGGGTAATTGATATAGGCTGAGTTCCCAATATGATGTCTATACAAAACTCAATCTCCCTATCACGAGGTAATCCTGACAACTCGTCTGGAAACACATCAGGATACTCTCTCACCACCAGGATCTACTCAAAATCAATATTTTCCACTCTACTATCTGTTACATATGCCAACTAGCCCATATTTCTCATCTGAAGTATCTTAAATGCTTGTATAGTTGATATCAAATTATGAGGCGCTATAGTTCTATCCCCCTAATATATTTTTACTGGTCTATCAGGAACATGTAGCATAACGGTCTTCTCCCGACAATCAAGTACCCATGGTGCTTAGCTAGCCAATCCATTCCCAGAATGACATCGAAGCTCAATATACTCAACACTACTAAATCAGCACAAGATATGTACCCGTCAATGTCTATAGAACACTTCCTTACACCCTACGTAGCTTCTAAGGGGTCTCCTACTAGCATAGTTATAATGATAGGGAAGTCTAAAGGCTCGATGTCCCTACCCATCTGAGTCACAAAACACGGTGCCACAAAAGAATGTGTCGCACCCGAATCAAATAACACTCTTGCTTGTATAGAATCAATCAGCAATATACATGTGACCACCGCATTGGATGCTTGTGCCTTCTGGGGGGTGAGGGTATACACCCTGCCCTGAACTCTACTGGAGGAAGCCCGTCCTCGATCACAACCTGATTTCCTCATTCCTCATACTGTTTGTCCTCTACTCACTGGCCTCTGCTCCCCTCTTCCTACATTTATGTTAGATATGACTGGGGTGTAGATGGGGCAACACTGAAAGATGGCAACTGCTCTGTTGGTACTGGGCAATCTCTCTTCAAATGACCCATTTGCCTACACCGATAACAACCTCTACTCCCATATCTACAAGTCCCGGTATAAGCTCGTCCACAAATTGGACATTGTGGTAGAGTTCGCCTAGGCTGGGCTATTGAGGGAGAGGAAACTGCACGAGAGGTGACACTCTGAACCGGCCTACGATCCTGACCTCATTGGACTGAACCCATGTCTCTGCGTGTTGTAGGCGGAGCTGACATCTGCTGCTGTCTACTAGGGCCACTCTGTTGTGGCATAGTACTCTCCTTTGATTTAGATTTCTTTCGGGACTCTCTCTCTGCTTGTCTCTCTTTAACTCGTGCTTCAAACCGCAAGGCAGCATCTATTACTTGGGTGTAGGTAGTGGTTTCTGTGAAATGGATAGAACGAAATAAATAGTCTCGAAGCCTATTCACAAACCTCTTCACATTCATCTCATCTGTACTGATTAGATACGGGGTATAGCGAGACAATCGTGTAAACCGTATGTCATACTAAAAAACTATCATCTGCTCGCCCTACACCAACTATTCAAACTCTCGGGCTCTGGCATCCTTGATACTCTGTTGCAAAAATCTAGACAGAAAGGCCGTACTAAACTCAGCCCGTGTCAGAGGAGGAGCGTCTCATCGCCGACCATCTCGAAAGGACATAACCATGTGTTGGCGACATCTCTCAGCTAAAAACTGACTAACTCCATTGCTCTCTCCGCATAACACCCCAAAGCTGTGCATATCCGATCTGATTCCTCAATGAAACCACAAGGATTAGGGGAGGTCTCTACTCCCGAGAACATGAATGATGAAGTTTCTGAAAATTATGTAAAGATATCAGTAGTCCTTGTCGCTGTATGACCTAAACCGTTACTCGAGATGGGTCATGTGGCACAAAAAAAGGTCCAACTCATAATGTAGTAGGGTCTGGTACACTTGGAGGAACTACTATCTGGTGAGCTATGGATACTCCTACCGGTGGTGGTGGAACAAGAGCTGTGGGTTCTGCAGCTCTCGGCTATGGCCCTGGTGGCTGCGGCTGACGGGTAATCAACTGGGCTAAAGTTGCTACTGACTGCTATATTTGCTACACACCCGCAACTACTGGGTTATTGGGCTGGACCACTGGCGCATCTCTACCTTCCCCCATAATACTCTCATGAACTAACTCCACTTCTTGCCCCCTATCTGGCTCAAGGGAAGGTACTATTGATATTTGACCAAGGTTTATACCTTGAGGCGCCCTACCTCGCCTGGGTCTACCCCTTACTCTGGTTCTTCCCTTGGGTGGCATGAAAATCTAAGAAATTAAGAGAGAAAAGAAATAGTCAATTACATGTAAAAGATTTATAAGTGATTAGAATGAGACAAGCCTTGAGACAAGGTTACTGGAGTAAACAACCACTTATATATAGTAGTACCTCGGGTATACCACATATACAAGCCACTACTACTCTCTTACTGTAGTCACTGACTCCCTAGACCATGCTCTACCATCTTTGTAAAATCCCCAATACGGGAATGTTACCGGCAAGCAACATAACCCACTGTCGCCTAACCCTCTAACTCATGTACTAGAACATTTGCTCTTATCTTAATGCCTTGTAATGCTTACTCAATCACACATGCAACTTGATAACTTAAATAAACTTAAATGCTAGATCAAGAAACCAAGTATATGCGTATATACATGTCTGAGAGTATATAAAGTATATATATAGAATATGTACACCATCAAATACATGTACGTGATATGAAAAATGACATCCTAGAGATCTACATTCTACATGAACATAGATCTGGAATGATGGACCCGATGACTAGTGATTGCAGCATAACACTTGTCCTCGAACTGGGTCTCTAAAAGCAATGCATGGCTCACCAAAAGAAGAATCCTGCAAAAGAATTGGGAAGTGGTGGAGGTGAGTCTTGAGGATCGCAGTGAGTGGAGCTACAAAATAAGAAACTGAATTAGAACATCTGTGTGAAATCATTTATACTAAAAGTGTTTCTGAAAAATTTCTTTGAAAACTGTTTTTTTCTTTTAAACTGGTGAAAACCTTTTTCTGAAAACTTTATGTGAAGAATAACTCTGGTACTGTGGAAAAACTTGACGCATGGGGGTTGTAGGCACTGTATTTTTGCAAATAAGTCCCGATGATGAGTCTCACATGGAGACACTACCTCTTTAAGTTGTGGAAGTCGCGGGAAACGGACGTCGGAAGGGAAAAGTTGGAAATCAACATTTTGTTGGATTTAATTCCCTTGTTTAGCTTCGGGTTCGCTTGTTGGACCTCTGTTTTAAAATTCATCTTTAGCCCAAAACCCCGCAATCCACACCAAGCCCACCTAGCCAAGCCCATTAAATCACATCCGATAATAATTAAAAATATTTAAAACACATGTCACAAATTAAATTAAATTAAATCCAATTAAATTAAATTAAATTAAATCGCATTCTAAATTTAAATATATTCCCCCACCAAAATACAATTATTCTTTCCCTTTTTTAAACTAATTAAATTCATCCATAATCTAATTGATTTGTTTACTTTTCAAAACCGATACATAACCATAATACATCACTATAAAAAATAACACAAAACCCTAAACTCCATTGGCTCTCCACTCTCACGGTAAAAAACACAAACAAAAGAATAAACCCTAAAGCTTCATGACCTCTCTCCTCTCATCCATCCCTCTCGCCTAGCTGCCCCTCTCTCATTCATTCGGCAACAAGAATATCCCTAAAAACAACGCTTCAAGAAACCATACAGCCATCTCCACACTCATTAACAAAACCAAAACCCATAACCCTTCACAGCCACGTTGTAACCCCTCTCTACCACATTCTCTCTCGGCATCCAATAACCTCTTTCTCGGCCATCATCCAACATCGCCCATCTTCGGCATTCACAAATAAACTGGCCATTGACCACAAATTCAATTCATGCACACTCATTCACGCCAAATAAAATCCCCTCACTAGCCCTCTCATTCTCTATGCAACCGACAACAAACAAACAAAAATCATAAACAAACCAACCTCATGCACCATGCAGCCCTCAGATTCACGAGAAACAGCCCCTCACAAACACTTCAACAGCCAGCAGCCCACGTGAACCAAAACACCACCACAACACACACACACGTCACTTACCAAGACACACACACGCCCCTCACGAAACAGCACACACTCAACGCACCTGGCAGACCACGCACTGCCCACTCACGCCATATTCCTCTTTGCCCTTTTGACCCTACACCGATTCATACATATAAACCACGCACTCCACACATTGATTATGACCCTCACACACTGCCACGAACATACACAGACTGCCTTGAAAACAGCCTTCCAAACTGCCGACAAACGACCCAAAACAGTGACCCCAAAATCCCCCTTAAAAACGCAAAAACAGTCTCTTATTTATAAACAGTGACCAGAAAATACAGCCAAAACAGTAGCAAAACGGAGGAAACGACAACTCAAAATAGTGAAACAGCGAACGAAAGCAGTGGACCAGTGAACCGGAGGAATTGAGGAGCATCAACCCTTCCGACAACCGCATACCGCACTTCCGATAGACGACTAAATAGGTTAGACCTGAGGGCACCCTTCTTCATTTATTTTCATTTATTTCTTTTATTTTCTTAATTTTTCTTTGCATGAGTATCATTGATTAATGAATGCTATGGCTATTGGATGAATGGAAAATGTGTCGTCTCTTGTGATATATCGGATGGAAACCCAGACGTAAATTCCGTAGCCGAATCCGAATGGACGGTAGTGCTGTCTTTACTTGGGAAACAACTCCACGTACCACTTGAGCAAATGGCACATATTTCACTTTATTTTATCTTGTTCGTCTATTATTCGTATTTTTACATTCTGCCATTTACTTTCCGTACGTTATTTGTTTGTGTATTGATGATATAATGCGCATGGGCTAGCTAGGGTGGATTAAAGGTCCTCTATTCGAGGGAAATGCCTAAAGGCTACCTTACCACGATGTTTTGCCGCGCCGGACGAAGTATGTTTGATTGAATGTGAGATATGTTTAATCGGATATACGGAGTTCCACATTATTCTCTCATTCATTTGTATGCATTGTAATATAATGCGCATGGGCTAACTAGGGTGGATTAAAGGTCCTCTATTCGAGGGAAATGCCTGAAGGCTACATTTACCACGATATTTTACCGCGCCTTTATTATGTCATTTACCTTTTGCATATCGTTTCTTTATTTACGCATGCATTGCATTCTAGTGCACATGGGCTAACTAAGGTGGATTAAAGGTCCTCTATTCGAGGGAAATGCCTAAAGGCTTTACCACGATGTTTTGCCACGCTGGATGAGGTACACTCGATTGAACATGAAATGTGTTCAATCGGTCATACAAGGTCCCATATTATTTATTTGTTTATCCATGCATGTGTTGGTGTCATTTCAGATGCCATTTCAGCAATCTCGTTCGAACGTGTTTCCAAACACTACACGAACGTATGCATTCTGCCCCATTCCATTCGAACGCGTTTACGAACACTACACGAATGTATGCATTCTGCCTCATTACGTTCGAACGCGTTTACGAATGCTACTCGAACGCACATCAATTTGTTTTATCATGCATCAGGTCTTACCCTGTTCGAACGCGTTTCCAAACACTATACGAATGCGAACCTTCTATTTTCCGTTCGAACGAGTTTTCAAATGTTACACGAACGCACATACAGTGCACATACTTATTTTCGTCACATTTCATGCATGCTTGCTTCTTTGATCATTTCTTTTGCACCATATGATTAGTCACATCATTTCATTATTTACGCTTAGGAAATTATCATCCATTTATATTTCCGTATTTATTTATTCGATATGCTCAAGAGATTGTGTGCTCGATTTTATTATTAATGCCTTTATAGTCGTTATTAGTTACATTATTGTACTTTATTGTTAATACGTTCATGAATTATGTATTTTACCATCATTTTTTCATTTACGATTATTGGTGTGCAAACTTGCATGTTGCTTATATATTCTCGTATGTGTTGCATGAGATTTGGTTGTACTATTGCATAAATCCTTTCACTATAAGTGGCATAAGTAAGGGACCGTTCCGAACCCAAAGGTTTGAGGTCTTCCCTTGCGAGGGGTGAGTGCGGCCTTAAATCATTTTCCCGGTTCACACCGGGTGGCGAATCCATTTTTAGTTCTCCAATTTAGTTCCCCCGTGGACTATTCCGTACTCCCAATCGGGCCGCGAGCCCGGGACAGCGTCGCCGATTTCTGTGTCCTACAGTCTGGCGACTCCACTAGGGATAGAGAATTGGCCCCGAAATAATGTCTTGTAATGATTGTGATTTGTGCTTTAGTTAACGGTGTCTACCGTGGGTTGAATGGGTTTAATCAAAGGCATTATTAAGGCTAGGTGATGGTTTGGTGTCTTCCTTCATTCACAACCTCTCTATAAGGAAAATCTGTGAAGGCATCTAGATAATCATTAACCCATAGCTCACTGTGACGAACTAATTTGGAGGACTTGTTGTTTATTCCTGGCACCAAGGCGATAAGAGCCTAAAAGGCTTGGGTTTCTAAGAGAGTTCACTCCGCCCTCCTCTGGGGAATCTACAGTAAGAAATCCATTTGACAGTCAGTCACGCACCATAACTCGTTGGCACGTACCTTAAGGTATAAAAAGGTGCGCTCATTTGGTCGCTTGAACTCTTGAGTGGGGAGTCCTAGTTGTGGGCAATCCTTTGTCAGTGGGAGCCTTTATCTATAACCCCTATAAACCCGCATATGAACTGTAGTTGTAGGACTAATAGAAACTATTCCTTTATGCTTGCGTTTAGGACTATCGTCATTTGGATTCAGTTGGACTTTTTGTCATGAGGTATGGGCTTGTTGGGCCATTTAAACTGGGACGAGTCCGTGCTTTATGGAAATTGGGCCAAAAGCTTCTAAAATTCCAATGGGCCATTTTGTGTTTAAGCCCCTTATCATTTGAAGTTGTTTAGCCATGTTATCGCAAAAGTGTAAACCTGTTGGGCCTTTTCAACTGGGACAAGTTTGCACCGCGCAATAGTATGGTGGAATGCTTTGGAATGATAATGGGCCGACTTATATATTCCATACATTGCACGCATCTCATGCATACATGCATCATGTTAACCCCTGTATCTTAAAAGCCATCATAGATATCCGTTGGGTTAGGAAAGAAAGACTTGTCAAAAGGTGTTTAACAAACATAGATATCGGGAAAAGGAAACTGAGAAACAGAAAACCTTACGGCAAGGATAGAGAGACAAGTGAATGGTATTCAGTTGAAATGATTAAGAAAAGAAGAGGCTCAGAAAGTAATGGAAGAAATACATGTCGGGGTATGTGGACCACACATGAATGGGTTGAATTTGTCTCGCAAGATTGTAAGATAAGGTTTCTACTGGTTGACCATGGAGACAGATTATGCAAAACTGGTAAAACATTGTCATGATTGTCAAGCACATGGTAATATGAATCATCTGCCTCACACAGAGTTACACGGGCTATCAGAGCCATGGCCTTTTTCAGCATGGGGAATTGACATGATCGGAGAGATTCGACCGAATGCATCGATGGACATCGTTTCATAGTCGTGGCAGTGAATTACTTCTCAAAATGGGTGGAAGCCGAGTCATTTAGTAACGTCACAACAAAGCAAATGGTGAAGTGCATAGCTCGGAACATCATATGTCGATATAGGACGTCGCATCATGTAGTGACAGATAACAGAGTTCAGTTTCAAGGGGAAACGAAGGAAATTCTACGTAAGTACGGGATAGGACACCACAAGTCGTCACCTTACCGACCACAAGTAAATGGGGCAGTTGAGGCAGCTAACAAGAGGATAAAGACGATATTAGCCAAGATGACAGAGAACTATAAAGATTGGGCCGATAAGCTGCCGTACGCCCTGTGGGGATACAGAACTTCTGTGAGAACATCAACGAGAGCCATGTCGTACTCTTTGGTTTACAGAATGGAAGAAGTACTACCAGGGGAAGTTGAGATACAGTCTATACGGGTATTAGCAGAAACATAGTTACCTAAACAGGAATGGGCCTCGCAGAGATTTGAACAGTTGGCATTGCTCGATGAGAAGAGAATGAAGTCTTTACATCACATGCAGATATATCAGAAGAGACTAGCTCAAGCATTCAATAAAAAGGTGCGTCCTACTAAGATAAAAAATGGTGATTTGGTACTTAAGCAGTCAAGGTCGTCGACGACAGACCCAAGAGGAAAGTTCAGACCCAACTGGGAAAGACCCTACACAGTGCAGAAAGTAATGGGAAACGGGGCAGTGAGACTGTCAGACTTATAAGGAAACAAGTTCACCGAGCCAATCAACGTGGACATGTTGAAGCAATACTTTGCCTGAGGAAGAGAAGTCCGAGCAGTCACCAAGGGAATTGGCGGAAGACCTAACCCAACAGAATAAGAAATTCATTCATGCATGCATGCATACACGTAACGTACTTGCCTTCGTTTTTGTGTTTGTTCTGTTTTGTATTCACAGGTTTTAAAGAGGGAAAAATAGAAAGCGGCAAATGCAAGCCAATCAGAAGCAACAATAGTACAGTACATCAGTTTCAGGAATGAATCGGTATCAATTTTAGGGGCGAGGCCCACATCAGTATCAGTTTGGGGGCGAGGCCCACATCAGTATTAATTTAGGAGCGAGGCCCACATCAATATCAAGTGGGGGCGAGGCCCACATCAGTATCAATTTGGGGGCGAGGCATACATCAATATCAGTTTAGGGGCGAGGCCCACATCAGTATCATTTTATTGGCGAGGCCCACATTAGTATCAGCTTGGGGCGAGGCCCACATCAGTATCAGTTTAGGGCGAGGCCCACATCAATATCAATTTGGGGGCGAGTCCCACATCAGTATCAGTTTAGGGGCGAGGCCCACATCAATATCAGCTTGGGGCGAGGCCCACATCAGTATCAGTTTGGGGGCGAGGCCCACATCAGTATCAGCTTGGGGTGAGGCCCACAACAATATCGGTTTTGGGGCGAAGCCCACATCAATATCAGTTTGGGGCGATGCCCACATTAGTATCAGTTTGAGGGCGAGGCCCACATCAGTATCAGTTTAGGGGCGAGGCCCACATCAGTATCAGGTTGGGGGTGAGGCCTAAATAAGTATCAGCTTGGGGCGAGGCCCACATCAGTATCAGTTTGGGGCGATGCCCACATCATTATCAGTTTGGGGTGAGGCCCACATCAGTATCAGTTTGGGGGCGAGGCCCACATCAGTATCAGTTTTAGGGGTGAGGCCCACATCACTATCAGTTTGAGGGTGAGGCCCACATCAGTATCAGTTTGGGGCGAGGCCCACATCAATATCATCTGGGGGCGAGGCCCACATCAGTATCAGTTTGGGGACGAGGACCACATCAGTATCAGTTTAGGGGCGAGGCCCACATCAGTATCGGTTTGGGGGGTGAGGCCCACATCAACATCAGTTTTGGGGATGAGTCCCGGGGGCGAGGCCCACATCAGCATCAGTTTTGGGGATGAGTCCCGATGGCAAGGCCCACATCAGTATCAGTTTTGGGGATGAGTCCCGGGGGCGAGGCCCACATCAGCATCAATTTTAGGGATGAGTCCCAGGGTCGTGACCCACATCAACATCAGTTTTGGGGATGAGTCCTAGGGTCGTGACCCACATTGTCACCGGTATTGGGATGCGTCCCAAGGTCGAGGCCCCCGTTGTCGGTTGCAGTTATTGGGATGCGTCCCAGGGTCGATGGCCCCCTACATCATCAATTTTGGGGATGAGTCCCAGAGTCGTGACCCACATTGTCAGTGGTATTGGGATGCGTCCCAGGGTCGAGGCCCCCGTTATCCGTTACAGTTATTGGGATGCGTCACAGGGTCGAGGTCCCCACTGTATCAGCAGTTGTAGTTCCGGGATGCATCCCAAGGTCGAACACCCACTACATCGTCGATTGCAGTTAATGGGATGCGTCATAGGGTCGAGGCCCGCTGCATCATCAACTCCGTTCGCAGCAGCATGCAAGTCAGGTGGCAGCTGGCGAGCCAGGTAAGTAAAAATACATCGCATAACTTTGATAAGATTGTCATTATCACACACTACACAAGTCCCATCAAAGTGGGGGCGACTGTAGGCACTGCATTTTTGCATATAAGTCCCGATGATGAGTCTCACATGAAGACACTACCTCTTAAGTTGTGGAAGTCGTGGGAAACGGACGTCGGAAGGGAAAAGTTGGAAATCAACATTTTGTTGGATTTAATTCGCTTGTTGGACCTCTGTTTTAAAATTCATCTTTAGCCCAAAACCCCGCAATCCATACCAAGCCTACCTAGCCCAAGCCCATTAAATCACATCCAATAATAATTAAAAATATTTAAAACACATGTCACAAATTAAATTAAATTAAATCCAATTAAATTAAATTAAATTAAATCTCATTCCAAATTTAAATATATTCCCCCACCAAAATACAATTATTCTTTCCCTTTTTTTAAACTAAATAAATCCATCCATAATCTAATTGATTTGTTTCCTTTTCAAAACCCATGCATAACCTTAATACATCACTATAAAAAATAACACAAAACCCTAAACTCCCTTAGCTCTCCACTCTCATGGCAAAAACACAAACAAAATAATAAACCATAAAGCTTCATGACCTTTCTCCTCTCATCCATCCCTCTAGCCTAGCTGCCCCTCTCTCATTCATTTGGCAACAAGAAAAACCCTAAAAACAACGCATCAAGAAACCCTACAGCACTCTCCACAGTCATTAACAAAACCAAAACCCATAACCCTTCACAGCCACGCCGTAACCCCTCTACCACATTCTCTCTCGGTAGCCAATATCCTCTCTCTCGGACATCATCCAACATCCCCCATCTTCGACACTCACAAATAATTTGCCCATTGACCACAAATTCAATTCACGCACACTCATTCACGCCAAATAAACGCCCATCACTAGCCCTCTCATTCTCCATGCAACCGACAACAAACAAACAAAAATCATAAACAAACCACCTCATGCACCATGCAACCCTCAGATTCTCGTGAAACAGCCCCTCACAAACACTTCAACAGCCAGCAGCCCATATGAACCAAAACACCACCACAACGCACACACACGTCACTTACCAAGACACACACACACGCCCCTCACGAAACAGCACACACTCAAAGCACCTGGCATACCATACACTGCCCACTCACGCCATATTCCCCTTTGCCCCTTTGACCCCACACCGATTCATACATATAAACCACGCACTCCACACACTGATTAGGACCCTCACACATTGCCACAAACATACACAGACTGCCTTGAAAACAGCCCCCAAACTGCCGACAAACAGCCCAAAATAGTGACCCCTAAATCCCCCTTAAAAACGCAAAAACAGTCCATTATTTACCGTAAAACAGTGACCAGAAAATACAGCCAAAATAGTAATAAAACGGAGGAAACGACAACTCAAAACAGCGAAGCAGCGAACGAAAGCAGTGGACCAGTGAACCAGAGGAATTAAGGAGCATCAACCCTTCCGACAATCGCATACCGCACTTCCGATAGATGACTAAAGAGGTTAGACCTGAGGGCACCCTTCTTCATTTATTTCCGTTTATTTCTTTTATTTTGTTAATGTTTCTTTTCATGAGTATCGTTGATTAATGAATGCTACGGCTATTGGATGAATGGAAAATGTATCGTCTCTTGTGATATATCGGATGGAAACCCAGACGTAAATTCTGTAGCCGAATCCGAATGGACGGTAGTGCGGTCTGTACTTGGGAAACAACTCCACGCACCACTTGAGCAAATGGCACATAATTCACTTTATTTTATCTTGTTCGTCTATTATTCACATTTTTACCTTCCGCCATTTACTTTCTGTACGTTATTTGTTTGTGTATTAATGATATAATGTGCATGGGCTGGCTATGGTGGATTAAAGGTCCTATATTCGAGGGAAATGCCTAAAGGCTACCTTTACCACGATGTTTTGCCGCGCCGGACGAAGTATGTTTGATTGAATGTGAGATATGTTTAATCGGATATACGGAGTTCCACATTATTGTCTCATTCATTTGTATGCATTGTAATATAATGCGCATGGGCTAACTAGGGCGGATTAAAGGTCCTCTATTCGAGGGAAATGCCTGAAGGCTACATTTACCACAATGTTTTGCCGCGCATTTTATAATGTCATTGACCCTTTGCATATCATTGCTTTATTTACGCATGCATTGCATTCTAGTGCGCATGGGCTAACTAGGGTGGATTAAAGGTCCTCCATTCGAGGGAAATGCCTAAAGGCTACCTTTACCATGATATTTTGCCACGCCGGACGAAGTATGTTTGATTGAATGTGAGATATGTTTAATCGGATATACGGAGTTCCACATTATTGTCTCATTCATTTGTATGCATTGTAATATAATGCGCATGGGCTAACTAGGGTGGATTAAAGGTCCTCTATTCGAGGGAAATGCCTGAAGGCTACCTTTACCACGATGTTTTGCCGCGCCTTTTATTATGTCAATTACCCTTTGCATATCGTTGCTTTATTTATGCATGCATTGCATTCTAGTGCGCATGGGCTAACTAGGGTGGATTAAAGGTCTTCTATTCGAGGGAAATGCCTAAAGGCTACCTTTACCACGATATTTTGCCGCATCGGACGAGGTACACTCGATTGAACGTGAAATGTGTTCAATCGGGCATACAAGGTCCTATATTATTTATTTGTTTATCCATGCATGTGTTGGTGTCATTTCAGATGCCATTTTGGCAATCTCGTTCGAACGCATTTCCAAACACTACACGAACGTATGCATTATGCCTCATTCCGTTCGAATGCTTTTACGAACGCTACACGAACGTATGCATTCTGCCTCATTCCGTTCGAACGCATTTACGAACACTACTCGAACGCGCATCTATTTTATTTTATCATGTATCAGGTCTTACCCCGTTCTAACGTGTTTCCGAACGCTATACGAACGCGAACCTTATGTTTACCGTTCGAACGCGTTTTCAAACGCTACACGAACGCACACACAGTGCACAAACTTCTTTTCGTCACATTTCATGCATGCTTGCTTCTTTGATCATTTCTTTTACACCATATGATCAGTCACATCATTTCATTATTTACGCTTAGGAAATTATCATCCATTTATATTTCCGCATTTATTTATTCGATATGCTCATGTTATGTGTGCTCGCTTTTATTATTAATGCCTTTATAGTCGTTATTAGTTACATTATTGCACTTTATGTTTAATACATTCATGAATTATGTATTTTGCCTTCATTTTTTCATTTACGATTATGGGTGTGCAAACTTGCATGTTGCTTAAATTATCTGGTATGTGTTGCATGAGATTTGGTTGTACTATCACATAAATCATTTCACTATAAGTGGCATAAGTAAGGGTCCGTTCCAAACCCAACGGTTTGAGGTCTTCCCTTGCGAGGGGTGAGTGCGGCCTTAAATCATTTTCCCGGTTCACACCGGGTGGCGACTCCATTTTTAATTCTCCGGTTTAGTTCCCCCATGGGCTATTCTGTACTCCCAACCGGGCCGCGAGCCTGGGACAGCGTCGCCAATTTTTGTGTCCTACAGGGGCGTTACATATCCCCGTCCCCCATATGCCCAACTAGAGTCAGAAGTGCAAATCCATGACTTTGGGGCGTTACGTATCCCCGTCTCCCAAAACATGCCACTCATGTCCCTAAAACTAGTGGTCTTGGGGCGTTACGTATCGTCGTCCCCCAAGCCACTAAACTAGAGCCGATAGTGCTGATCCATGCTACTATCTGACCCTGAAACTAGGGTCTAGGGGTGTTACGTATCGCCATCCCCCTAGCCCTGAACTACGTGTGTACACGGTCTCTATCCATCAATTTCATAAGTAAGAGCTGAGGTGGGGTTTTCCCCATGCCTCGAAAATATAAAACTTATGCTTTTAATCTTTAAGACTTTCAAATCGACTTTACATAAAAAGTAATTGATAGTTCAATACGACTAATGCCCTAAAGCTTAAAAAATAAGTCTTGAAACAAATATTAATTAGAAACGAGCAATATAAGTCAATTTATAAGAACAATCTCCACTCACAGATTTGAAGTCCGATCAACTTTCCTTCACGTCATTGGGGGCGAACGCGGCTCCTGATAAGTATCTTATTTCAACTATTTTCTTCCTTAACAAAGCACATTAATCTCCTTTTTCTTCTTTTAGGGTTTAATTTGATGGATTTACCCTTGATAAGCTTTTATTTTGCTAAGGAAATACAAAATATCTCTTTTTCTCTCCTCTTTCTTTATCTCACGTTCATGGCAAAGGAAATGAAGAAATGATTTTTGTTCTTGATTAATTTATTCTTTCACCAATTATTTAATCCATTTTTCTAGAAATGTCTAGGCAATTAATTAGTTTGGCATTGGGTTTCTTTCTTTTCTAATTTCATATTGGGCCTTAAAATTGCAAAGGAAAGTTTGACTCAAAATTAGGTAAATGTTCGTTGTTTCTAGTCGATCCCGGAATTTACTTACTAACCCAGGAAAGAAAAATCTCAAGCGTCCCTAGCCGAGCAAAACTATTTGGGGTCGTTACACAACTTCTATCAATGACTTTTTTCCTGATGATTTTTTATTTTCTATAAATATAATGCCTTGGTATGCTAATATTGTAAATTTTCTTGCAACATAAAAATTCCTCTATTTTGAAGCCATCAAGATAATAATAAATTTTTGATCGAAGTCAAAAGATTCTGTTGGGACGATCCATATCTGTTCAAGTATTGTCCTGATTAAATTTTCCGATGATGCATACCGGACAATGAGATAAGTGGTGTTATTCAGTTTTGTCATTCAGAAGCATATGGAGGTCATTTCTCATATAAGAAAACCGCTAAAAAAATCTTACTGTGTGGATTTTATTGGCCCACCATTTTTAAAGATACACATGCATTTTGTAAAAATGGTAAAAATTTAAAAATTTGTGATCTATTTCAAAAAGAAATATGATGCCTTTAAATCTCATCATTGTTATCGAAATCTTTGATTGTTGGGGAATAGATGTCATGGGTCTATTTCCACCGTCATTTGGATTTTTTATATTTTAGTTGCAGTCGATTATGTCTCAAAATGGATTGAGGTGATTCCTTGTCGAAATAATGATCACAAAAATATGGATAAATTTTTAAAAGAAAATATTTTAAGTCGATTTAGAATCCATCAGGCAATTATAAGTGATGGAGGTAAACACTTTTATAACAGGCCTTTCGAGTCTTTAATGAAAAAGTATGGAATTGCACATAAAGTTTCTACCTCTTATCACCCTCAGACAAATGGTCAAGTTGAATTAGCAAATGGGGAAATCAAATAAAATTTGGAAAAAATTGTAACATCTCGCTTGATGCCAAGATGCTACCGGCTGGAGACAGGAAAACCAATTTCCATAAGCCTCTACTGCTACTAAAATTTTGACATGACCTCTGCTAAAAACCATGAAACATGGGTCAAAGTCCAGCACCTTAAATCCAAAAACAATCATCTCAACTCATGGAAATAGGCCTCCGGCCTGACAAATCTCAATTCATGCAAATAGGCCTCCGGCTTTACAAATATCAACTAATGCAAATAGGCCTCCGGCCTGACATTAGACAAATAACTAAAAACAACTACGTGCTCAGCACAATTTAAAATTGTACATATGATACAAATAAATAAAACAAAAACTGTGGGAGCCCAAATACACATCCCAGAACTATACAACAACCCAAGACCCACTTGACTGCATCGGGGTGATCCGCTGTCTGCAAGATGTCAAAGGAAATCTTCTAGCTCTTTAAGTCCAATGTGATCCTGCAAAACTAGCAAACAGTCGAGGTGTGAGCTATAAAGCTCAGTAAGTAACTCACGTCTTATGTAAATATATCAAGTAACAAAAAGACTTAAATATAAATCAGATATATGTAAATACACAAACTTATAAATGTCATCTTTACCCGATGGCCATTTACTTATATTATACCTGGATAATTTACTCATTGTATTGAATGCAACAATGTAGTGAACTTATCTTCTCGATTCCACACTATACTTCACATATACGGAAATCTAGTATCTCTCATAAACCAATCTAGAATTATTCATCCACATACATACATACTCTTTTTCCGCACTGTAGCGATACTTTATATACTAGCAACATTAAATTTCTCTTAACCGGAAATAACTTATTATCTACCAAACCACCCAGACCCGCGGCTAAGGCCATCCCAAACCCGTGGTGGTTTAGTCAGCTTAAACTATGGCTGGTTACTTCCATATCAAGGAAAATATCTCTACCAAATAGGAGAACTAACTGTGTCTGGCCCCGTTGGGCAAGCTATATGCAAAAGCTAGAATTTCTATATCTGAAAAAGTTAAAATATTAGTAAAAACTCTGAAAACCGTATAGATTTGTAAAACAAAACATATGATCGTGGGTTGTAATTGAAAATTTTGTAATATTCATTTCTCTAGTTTGTTGGAGGTAGCACCTAAAGGAAGTGGAATTTGTGTTTTTATTAAAAAATTAATCATGCTTTTACTTAGTAACTAGACATCTTGCCTCAGTAAGCAGTGATTGTTCGCGTAAAATGGAAGAGTTTGAATTCATTTTAAAAAAATGATAATAATAATAATCAAGCTTTTACTTGGTGACCGAACATCTTGCCTCAATAAGCAGTGATTATTCGTGTAAAACAATAGAGTTTGAGTTGTTTTATTACAAAAACATAAAAAGTGTGTGTAAATAAGTTCGATTTCGTAACCTTTCTAACTCGAGCAATTAAGTCCGTATGGGAGTCACTTAGTGCCTTAAGGCCAACTGGTCTGAGAGTCACTGACCCAAAGCTCGTTACAAGGGCTAAAGAGAAAGTTTAAGGAAATCAGACACCTCTTCTTTTTAACATCTGAGATCCGAGAAACTAAGTTGGTATGAGTGTCTTAACACCTAGTGCCCTAAAATCAACTGGTTTGGGAGTCACTGGCCCAAAGCTCGTTGTAATGGTTAAAGATGTATTATTATTAAAAAAAAAAACTATTTAAATAAATTATCATTGCCAAAATGTGTGAATTCTGATATAACTTTAGGACAAAAATATTACACTTTTTTCAACAAAACATCTGAATATTGTGGGCAAAATGAATTGACTGATACTTAGTTTTACGAGTGTATGGAAGAAGGGTAAGAAGAATTTGCTTATTTGATTATTTAAAAAGAAAAAAACAATTATCACATTGGATAAAAAATTTTCTTTTAAGTTTTCGCTTAAATTTCTAGAGACTAGTAATAAGCTGGTTGGGGGTATGATGGACACTAAAATGTGTACATTTAACAAAGAGAAATGAATCATTTTATACTTATAGTTTCATTAATCCCCTTAATTTACCACATTTGTGAAATAATAATTAAATTTATGTTTTATATATTTTTATTGTGATTTTTATTTATTATGTAGGTGAAATAATACTTTGGATGCATAACTAGAAAAATGAACTTGACATTTGGATTTTGGAGGTCAAAAACTTAAAAGGGTGTTCTAATATTGTACAATTTCGGAAATTCCAATTTTGCGCAATTTTCATATTTTGGTAATAACTTTTTACTCTGATATCGGATTGAGGCGATTTTCAATTCTAGATGAAAGAAGACTCAAATATCTACAACTTTGTTGTTTATAAGATTTTCTAATTCTGAAGTTTTCAAGGCCGAAATTGATGAAAAATATAAAGTGTGTTATATGTAATTATTAAAGACATAATAAACAAAAACAAAATAAAAAGGTAAGGAAATGACAATCCACCTTTCAGTGGATTATCAATTACTACCAATTATGCTAATTTGCAAATTGTTTTTGCAATTTGCAAATTAGCATGAAGGGTGCTGAGCCATCTACTATAAATAGAGGTGCTTAGCACCTTAGAAAATCAGCCCGAGAGTACATAGTTTTCTATGAAAATTTGTAAAATTTCAGCACTTGTGTGTTTTATTTTTTTATGTTTCTTGTAATTTTTTTCTTTCAGTAATAAAATTATTTATGTTTTTATTCAAATCATAAATAGCTAATTTTATCTTACTGGGTTAAGGGTTAAGCTTTTAATACGAGAATATAGATTAATCTCACTTATATTATAATATATGAATTGTTATATAAAGTCTAATATTTAATTTAAATCTGGATTAATTATTGACAAACTTTGTTACCAGCTATATGACTGGTTTTATTCATTTGACATAATTGAGTACCTAACTAGACTTGTTATAGATAAATATTATCATCGCCTTTATGACTAGTTTTATATATTTTGGCATAATTAATTATTGAAATAAATTAATTGGGTAATAATGATAATTTATATATTATAAAAAGTAAGATTTCTAAATTTGAAATATTAAAAGTGGATCCTTTAGCCCTAATATTTTATTTTATTGTTACAGTTCAATTTAAAAATTGTCAATCATTTCAAATAAATCAGTCTTTTTATTTTCACTGAAATTATTATTTTATTTCACTAAATCTATTTCTTATGGATCGACCCAGACTTACCGAGTTATTTTATTATTTCGACACTCCTATACTTGTGATAAATAACCACTTTGTGAGTGTGTCAATATATATACATATATAAGTTAACCATTTTTAAGTTTTCTTATTGCATCACATGACACTTAGTCTTTACAATTAATTTTTTATTACATATTATAATAAGAAAATATATTATAATCTTTTATTAAAATAAAAAATATACACGACACATAATATCTACAATTAATGTTTTTATTATTAAATTATAAATTAAAAAATAAATTATTAAAATAAAAAACCTATTACAATATAAAAATATAATCTCATATTAAAATAAGAAACTTAAATGGTAACCGCCCACAAAACCTATACACTTTTTTGGATTTCAGGACTTTGTTATTTGTTACTTCATCTTGAATTATTTCTATAAGTTTTTTTATTTCATGAAATTTTTTATTATTTAATGTGCTCCAGGATGCAGACTCTGACTATTAGTTATTATACAGTAAATTAGAAATATTATTTGAGAGTTGGGAGATAAAAAATGAGACATAAATATTACGTGTAAATAAATCAATTATCTCATTTATACTATAAAACCAAAATGATCCGAAGTATTTACAAGATCAATACTTGAAATATATGCCCAACCCGCACAAAATGCGAGCCATTTACTAATTATTACATAATAAGAAAATAATAATGAATTTTTTTTTTAATTTTCAAAATTATTACTTTGAAAATAATATCAAACACATTATAAAATTATGAAAATAAATTTAAAAATAGCATTTTGATTGTGGTTTGTTTTTTTGAAAAGAAACATATATTAGAAATCATCTAAAGGTTACAAGAGGGAATATATCCATCCTGAGTCCAGAAACCTGACCATTGCATGCATATTTGACTACTCTATGAGCAGCTTGTTAGAGTTGGTGCTCGAAGTATTGGGGTAGGCGCAGCGGAAGGGCGCAGCGGAGGGCAAAAAATATTTTTAAACAATTGAAATTTTTTCCGAGCGAATTAATTAATATCAAATATTATTAATTCACTTAAAGTAGTTTAAATATATTATTTATTAACAATTAATAACATAATATATTTCGTCACACAACGAATTATTTTACGAAAATAGTTTTCGAAAAACACTACGCCTAACAGGCAAACGGTCAAAGGCTGACCGAACACTGCCCAGTTCGCTGGTTTCATAGCTGTGACACGGCGAGCCTATTTCGACGTGAATTTCATTATTTTCTCGCATTTTCACCCCGAAATAATTTCCGGAATTAATCCACCACCCAATACACATCCAAATAAAATACTTTTCCATGAAAAATATTTTGTTTTAATACTCAAAACCAATTCTGATCCAGTTTTTATTTTCTCTAATTTTCATGCCAAAATTCAATTTATTCATAAATTAATCCAATTAATTTACACTAAAATTAATCACCTCAATGCAAAGCCTCAAGAACAATTCTAATCAATATTTGAGTGGCAACATCACTCTAGAATGGTAATTTTTTTAATTTTTAGATTAATTCCCTAATTAATCCTGTTACACATGTTTATAAAGAAAATTATTAAGGTTATTAATCAATCAACACCAAATTTTTGATTCATATACATATCCAAGATACATATATATTTTAAACCATGTAAAATACATATCTAATACATATTTTTATGCTTAAGAAACAAAAACAAAGAAATTAGAAATTGGAAACTTTCATTACCTTAATTCCAAGCTTCCAATTTTTCAATTTCTTCTCCTTTTGGTGTTGATCAATTTATTTAGAACCCTAATCCCCTTTTTTTTCTTTGTTTTCAACACATGAGAATGGCTCAAGCCTTTTCAAAAATGAAACAATTTCATTTATATATTTTTTATGCAATTTTCGAAAATTACAATAATTTCCCAATAAAAATTACAATTATTTTTGTTAAGAATTTGACACCTCATGATCTTATCCTTTAAAAATAATTATTTTGATATTTTTGTTAATTAAAAAACATGTGTCAAAAATACATGATTTAGCAAATCAAAATTTGTCAAATATAAGAATATTACAAGTAATAATTTTATTTAAATAAATAAATAAATTAACCTTTTAATTAATTAATTTAATTTAATTAACAAAAAGAAAAAATATACTGTGGAATAATATTCTAAGAATATTCTCCCATTTTATCATTATTAATAATTAATTAACAATTAATTAATAATAATAATAAAACAAGTGTCAAAATCCAATTGATTAATAATGTGTATCTAATCTAAATTATGTATTGTATACAAATACACATTATTTAGTACGCATGTGTAAATTATGAATAATCTGAATTATCCATAATTAATTGCCCAAGTACTCAACGAGTACACTTTATATTGTGAGACTCTTTATGTTCAAGTTTATCTGTCATGGAAATCATTTCCAAGTCCGTAATTTGTCCACTCACAAATTACGACGATCACAGATAATCAAGTTGAACCATCCAAGTCGAAATCATTGCATATATATAATTCATCCGTCATAGATTATTCGAATTGTTCCGGAGATATAGATTAAACGTCAAATCTACGCTATGAACAATTCATGAGTCGCGACATAATTATGATTCTTTAATAAATATTCGGAACTAATTTCCGAATCATACCTCGGTCAAGGATTTCAAAGAATCACCAATTGGATACCTAAATCCCGTACACGGGACTGACATATCATCTCTGGATACATTACATGATATCGTGAGTATCAGTCCATAACGACGAACAGACGGAGGTCTGATCTTAACAGATCGTTGACGTGACTGTCATCGAAGTACGGAGGATATCTCACATATCCACAGTGGTATCACAAGTCAAATAAGCTAATATGCTATTCGACTCGTAAAGATTCCTATTGACGTTGATGTATCATATATCAGGAATCTTCGAATGAGTCGTTCAGTATTTATCCAATAAATACCTACATGTCTATATGAGTCTCCTAAGACTCATGGTTTACTGAGACAAACCATTAGAACAATTCTAATAAACGACACGTACCGGTCTCATGGGTTTACTAACTGACCAAGTATGTAAACCTTACCTATGAACAATTTTAAGAATGAATTGTATTGTGACATTTCTCAGTAACAATTACGGCACTTTTTCAATTACGTCACAACTATTCATTCTAAGGTCTTTTACGCCTTTACCATATAATAGAATATATTGATGAAAATTACTAAATTTTATTAATAATAAAATATAAATGTACATCGCATTTACAATAAATGCAAAAAACTTTGACGCGCCGAGCACTAACTCCAACATTTTCTCCCACTTGCTCTAGTGCCAAATTTGATGGTATCTAATACCCATCGCCTCTACATGTCTATCATATAGTCTCGGAGACAAAGCCTTTCTAAGCGGGTATGCTATGTTGTCATCTCCAAATATCTTGCATATGGCAACATCTCCTCGAGCGATGATCTTATGAATAATGTGGCATTTTCGATCCACATGTTTCGATTTCCGATGCGCTCTCGATTCTTTTGCCTGTGCAACGGCACCACTGTTATCATAAAATAACGGGATCGAATCCTCGATGCTCGGGATAACTCCCAATTCAGTGATAAATTTTCTAATCCATATAGCTTCCTTTACAGCATCTGATGCCATAATATATTCCACCTTAGTGGTGGAATCAGCTGTTGATCCTTGTTTGGAACACTTCCAACTAACTGCAACATTATTAAGAGTAAATACAAAACCTGAGGTAGACTTTCTATCTTCAGGATCTGACTGAAAGTCAGAATCTGTATATCCTCTTATCTGTAAATCGTCTTCTCCATAAATAAGAAACTTATCCTTAGTACCTTTTAGATACTTTAGGATATGTTTAATGGTCATCCAATGGTCGTTACCTGGATTTGACTGATATCTGCTAGTAACATTTACTGCATGACTAATATCAGGTCTCGTACATAACATGACATACATGATGCTTCCTAAGCATGATGCATAAGGTTGACTAAACATTCTAGCCTTTTCATCTTTCGTTTGAGGACACATCTTCTTCGAAAGATGAATGCCATGTCAGAAAGGTATATTAGTAATTTTACAATTGCTAAAGTTATACCTTTGTAGGATCTTATCTATATACGATGATTGAGATAACCCAATCAGCTTCCTTTCTCCATCTCTATAGAGTTTTATACCAAGTATACATGAAGGTTCACCCAAGTCTTCCATGGAGAAGTTTTTACAGAGCATGCTTTAACACCCTGAATCATTCCAAGATCATTTCCAATGATCAAGATGTCATCAACATAAAGCACCAAGAACACTATCATGCTCCCAGTAATCTTCTTATAAACACAAGGTTCTTCTTCATTTTGAGAAAACCAGACAATCTGATTACCTCATCAAAACAAAGATTTCAACTCCTCGAAGCTTGTTTAAGTCCATAAATGGACTTCTTAAGCTTACATACCATGCTAGAATTTTGGCTGGAGACAAAACCCTCTGACTGTTCCATATAGATTTCTTCATCAAGAAGTCCATTAAGAAAAGCCGTTTTGACATCCATTTGCCAAATATCATAATCATGGTAAACAGCGATAGCCAACAAAATCCTAATAGACTTTAGCATTGCTACTGGTGAAAATATTTCATCATAGTCCACACCTGGCCTTTGATATAACCTTTAGCAACCAGTCAGACTTTGAAGGTTTCAAGATTCCCATCAGACCCTCGCTTTCTTTTGTAAACCCATTTACAACTAACGGGAATAATTCCCTCAAGAAGCGGAACCAAGTCCCATACTTGATTCTAATACATAAAGTCTATTTCAGAATTCATGGCTTCATGTCATTTAAAGGAATCAATGTCTAACATTACTTCTCTGTAGGTATACAGATCAGTCTCCTCAACAAGGAGCACATCGACACTCTTATCTTATATCAAATACAAGCGCTTATGAGGTCTCGATATCCTAGTAGACCTACGGAGAGTGGAACTAGAAGGTTCTACTTCTGTCTGAACCTGTGATTCCTCTATTAGTTTTTCTTCTATAGGTTGGACTTCATCAAGCTTAACCCTTCTATGATTATCACATTCTGCCAAAAAATCTTCTTCAAGAAATTTGGAAAAACGAGCTACAAATACATTTCGATGCTCGGGTTCATAGAATTGATATTCTTTGTAATTCGAAAGATATCCAACAAATCTAACTTTTCACCCTCGAGGTAAAAGTTTTTCCTACTGCATCACCTTGACGTATGCAGGATATCCCAAAACCATAACATAATTAAGGTTCGGTTTCCTACCAACACATATCTCATATGGAGTAGTAGGAACAGCTTTAGAGGGAACCCTATTCAACAGATGTGTAGTAGTAAGAAGAGCATACCCTAACAAAAAGTAAGGCAGATCTGTAAAACTCAACATGGACCAGAACATATCCAATAAAGTCTGATTTCTCCTTTCAGGTACTCCATTGTGTTGTGGAGTACCCGAATGAGTATATTAAGCGAGAATCCCATTCTCTTTAATATACTCGGTAACATCCCCAATTGGGAGATGCTACCGGTAGGGAATAGGCCTTACTATCCCTATGACCCTATGACTTTTTAATAATATTAAACTCATTTCATGTATAAACTTATGAACGGGACCGATGCCCAACTCATCATCATGAACGCAAAATGCTTTTCAAACTACTCAAATTCACTATACATTATAACTTTAGTAATGAACACTTATAACTCTTTACATGTATATTCTTTACTAAACAAACTATATGCTACATGACATTCTCTGACACTGTCTGAACTAAACTCTGAGTCAACCTGGTGGACCAAACCCTCTAGTAACTGCTATCAGTATCCATCCTCTCGAGCTCGTCCTCCGGGAATACCTGCAAAACAGAGAAACTGACAGTGAGGGGTTAGACCGTTTGTACGATCTAAGTGAGTGGATGATTTTAAAATAAAATCTAAAATACTTTATGAAAACTTATGTTTTGGAAATCAAATAGGATCTTTTCTGAAAAATTTTCTTTCCTGAAAACTGTTCTCTTTCTTGAAACCATTATGAAAATCTTTTCTGATAGTTTTTTATAAAACTGATGTTTCTGAAAACTTTACTTTCCATAAAACTTATCTCTGGAAACTATCTATGAAATTTGTATCTGAAAACTATTTTATGAAAACTGATCTCTGTCTCTGAAAAAACCTGACGCATGGGGGCGTTACGTATCACCGTCCCCCATATGCCTAACTAGAGCCAGAAGTGAAAATCCATGACATTGGGGCATTACATATCGTCGTCCCCAAAGCATGCCACTATCTATCCCTAAAACTAGTGGTCTTGGGGCGTTACGTATCGTTGTCCCCCAAGCCAATGAACTAGAACTGGGGGTGCGGATCTATGCTACCCTCCAAGCTCTAAATCTAAGATCTATGGGAATCTGTCATCCCTAGTCGTGAACTAGGATCTGGGTGTTGGACAATTATGACCCATAGCATCATTATTTGTACAGATCATGGTGTTGTTGTACAAATTAACTATGTGACAAAGGAAATTGCCCTTTTATCATTTGTAATTAGATTACCTAGATATATAAATGATAGAAGGTCCATATGATTAGTTCCGGATTGAGATGATATGAGACAGTATCAATCCACGAAGGTTTAATCATTAAATATCCCTAGTCAGAGTATTATCGAGATTGGACATCGATAATGCGTAAAAGACTAGTATTACACTTGTGCGGGTTGTGGGAGCATAACGGCATAATTCTCATATATTTGGGTATAAGATACTCATGCAGGTGTAATAGAATGTTGTGTTTACCGATGGTACGGAAACAGCTTCGCTCTTGATAGACCCCTCGGAATTCCATTGGTAGTATGACTATGTGTCTATGGAAGTCCGAATCAGGGTAGGTGTATTTGGTCTTAACCTGAGACTTGCACCGCTAATACTTGCGACAATCAATATACTTTGGTTTTGGTCGTCCAAGGCTTTAACAGGTTCTGTGTATGCCTCTTCTGGGTATATTGAGAATCGTAGTGTATTGGGTGTGATGTCAAGACGGAAGTATCACTCCAGTAATAGTGGAGATGATGATCACGTAGGATACGAAACTGGTGCTCTTATATGCTGCAGCTATCGGGATATTATGACTAGGTCATGTTTATCCGATTATAGAGTTACCAGAGATTCGATATGTGCTTCGTACGGGGCAGACACGATTCCAGCCCCAGGCCTTGCACGTGACATCTGATACTGGATCGAAATACGCAATACTACGTATACTACGCCTGATATAGATCACATATTCCAGTAAGAATATTTCTGGAGAATTGGGTAGGCACGGTGCTTTGCTAGAAGCCAACCATGTCTTGTAAATCGGTAAAAACGTAGTACTAGGTACGTATGTGTTCGGATAGTCCGACGACCGGATTTACTGCCAACATATCCGGGGATCTCATGGGTCGCTTCCCGAAGATTCACCGATGACGTATGACTCGCACTTTATTAATCTGGGATTAATTATAAGAGAGAGAAAATTAATCTGGGATTAATTGCGGAGATATTTTATCTGGGATAAAATATTATTTAAAGAGAGAGAACGATTAATTTAGAATTAATCGATAAAATAATATATTCGATATATTATACGAAATTGGATTTCGACACGGAATTGAAATTATATTTTAATTCAGGCGAACGAGTTAATTTAGAATTAATTCACTAGTGACGTGAATAGTAATTTTGCTAGGCAAAATTATTTAATTGAATTTGATTTAATTACGTCGTAACGGAAAATTCGTTAATTCGAAATTAGCGAACCCGAGCCCGGGAGTGTTTGCGGGCGCACTCGCATTTCGAATTCAAGTGCGGCCCACAAGTCACATCAAGCGTCAAATCACTAGTTAAATGATTGATGTGATGTCTAGTCACTTTGAGTGATTTGACAACTTGTCATGATTGATTGATGGTGGTAGTTGGTTGGCTTTAATGCCTTGACTTTTTGAAAGTGAAAAATTGGTATATGTTTTAATTGATTTTGGAAATCAATTATCCAACACACAAATTCTTCTCCTCTCTCCCTCCTATCTCTCGGCCAAGGGTCATCTTCTTCCTTTTGTTTTCCACAAAATCGAGAGTTGAAGAATAAGCTTTAGAAATTTTGTGGCAAAATTTCAAGAGTGCTAGCACACATTCGGGGTCTTGCGAAGGTGATAGGGAAACCAACTTGTGAGCATGGAATTGCACATCAAGCTTGGAGCTTGAAGGACCGAAAAATGGAGGAGCACAAACCAGTCCAAATGCCGAGAGCTCAAGGAGTCAAAGCTTGAAGATTTTCGTTGTTCCTTGTATCGCCAAATCCGATCAATGTAAGTATGATTTCGCCATTGTTCATTGTTGTATTCGCACATGTTTCTTGCTTGAAATCGATCTTGGGACTTAATGGAAACCCAACACTGAGGGAGTTATGTATCGCCATCCCCCAGTCATCTACATGTGCACATGTCATTCGTCAATTCCATAAGCTACATACTGAGGTGGGTTTCCCTCATACCTCCAAAAATCACAAAACTTAAGCTATTTAAATCAAATCTTTCTTAAACATGCTTTTTCTTAAAACAACTGAAAGTAAATCTGGCTAACACCCTATATACTGAAAAATAAGTATTTGCTGAAAACAATACGAATTAAAAATCAACTTAGAAAGAGAATGTCCACTCACTGATTTGGAGTTCCGTTAGCATAACTTCACTTCGCCAAAGGAATTTATGTTTCCTGCGATGACTTTTATAGGTAACTAAATTAGAACACGAATCATGAAACGTAATTCGAAATTATCAATGCTATATGATATGCTACGTTCGTGACATGATAAATTATGTGTATATGAGATGATACGAAACTCTAAGGGTGGCCTCTAACATCTTAGATTATAATTAAAAGGGTTAAATCTAATTCTGGAATTTGGTCATTGCGACGTCAGAGGTTAAGCGTCGCGACGTGCACTGGTTCAGACCTGAGGCAGAGCCTCTGCTTACTTCACGTCGCGACGCCAGGTGCTGGGCATCACAACGCCCACTCAACCAGAACTGAATCAGTGTGTTTTTATCTACGACACGTCGCAAACTGGGAGTCTAGTGTCGCGACGCTGGCCTAAAATCAGGGCATATCTCCAACTTTCTCAAAATAAAACCCAAAGCAATCTTCACCCTCACACTAAAACATAACATGGGCAAACCTCTTAAACTTCAATATTCATAAGCAATGGCCAACCTCAATGCCCAACCTCTTATATACTATAAATCAAAGCTGGATACTAAAACTATTAAAAGTTTCAACACCAACTCAAATTCTTCTCTCAACACACATCATTCCCATCACACTACATCATCAACCTCTATCAAAGTAACCACAACCCATCTTTTTTAAAAATAATGACACATTTGACCATCCATTTACATGAAATGCATAATTCCATTATTATATTATCAATAAATACACAATCAAGCATGCTAACAACTCAATCAAACCTAATTAAGTAATTCAAAATCCTAAGGTTCATAAGATACGAATTTGGGGCTCGCAAAAATCAATCTCAAAACTTAAATTAGTGGAGGAAAATAAGATAGAGAGCTTACTTTGCATGAGAGGAATCTTATCACCATCACTTGCTACTCCAAAATGATGAAAAATTGAAGAAAGAAAATGATTTATTTTTCTAAGGGAGGGAAAAACTTCTCACGTTTCTTTGCTTGAGGAGGGAGATGGATGAATATTTTTCCTTTTATAGAGCATAATAATGATCTTTTTTTGCAAATGAGTGGCTAGGGTGAGGCCACATCACCCCAATTCTAATATTTTCTCGAAATCACTGTAGCAGTCACGCAAATATCGATTTTTAACCTTTTTCTGATTTGAATTTGGGAAAATTTTCAACGCGGAAGTTATAGGTCTCGGTCTTAACTTTTAGACAATATAAAATTAATAAAAATTGGAGTTCGTATGAGAAAGTTATAGCCCAAATATCATGAGTTGTCTGGAGTAGAACATCGTACCATCTCGTATCAGAATCTCGAAAAATTTACTGATTGTCTCCCAGGTCATTTCATAGTGTATAATTGTTCAAACATAATTTATATTATGTACCATTCGTCCCAAAATGAGACAGTAGCCGAGATCACCGGTCGTCGAGATTACTGGTCGTTATAAATTCACTACTGATATATTCGCCGCCTCGATCTGATCAAAGATATTTGATGAATTTACTAGTTTATTTTTCTACTTCGTTTCGAAATTCTTTGAACCTTTCAAAGGTTTCCGATTTATGTTTCATCAAGTAAACATAACCATACCATGACAAATCATCGGTAAATGTTACGAAGTAAGAAAAACCAATATGAGCAGTGTGACTTATAGGACCACATCCATCACTATGTACGAGCTTCAATAAGTCGGGGGCCCGATGTCCAACACTAGTAAATGGGGATTTGGTCATTTTACCATGAATATAAGATTCACAAGTTGGAAAAGACTGTATGGTTAGATTCTCAATCAAACCATTCTTAACCAACTGGGTCTAGCGTCGTACACCTATATGACCTAACCGCATATGCCATAATTCAGTATTAGTTATTTCAGATCTTTTACGTTTATTATCCTCAATTTCATAAACATCTCTAATGGCATGCAAAATATAATGACCTTGCGAATTTGAATATTTGTGTAACAAAACATCATTCACTTATAGAACGACTCTTAATATGTACATGATATCCTTTTGTATCTAATACAAACAGAGAGATAATATTAGCTACACAACCAGGCATAAAAACACAATCTGTCAAAATGATACTACCTATGGATAGACGAATCTCGTATTCGCCAACGGCTGCTGTAGATAAAGAATCTTCATTCCCAAAACGCAACTGCATCTCGCCTGGATTCAACATTCTACTGACCTTCAGCCCATGCAACGAATTGCAGATATGAGTAGGACTAACGAAATCTAAAACCCATCCAGAACCAATGGCTTCACAAGCCAAAGAGATATCAATGATAGGGAAAATAAACATACCTGATGTGGAGGCTCTCTCCCGTTTGACCGAAGCTTTATAGTCTGGACAATTGCGTCTCCAATGTACACTGATTTCTACAGTGTACCACGAGCCCATGGATTTAACAGATCGCTAATCCCAAAATGGATACCTATGATCTGTACACAAAACTGACAGATTCTATCTTGATACACAAAGGATATCATGAGGATCATCTATCCAATCTCTTAAATAACACTTAGAATTGATTTCTACAGTGTACCACGGGCACATGGATTTAACAGATCGTTTATTGACGTTGGTGTACCATCTATTAAGAATCTTCGGCGAGTCATTCAGTGTTTATCCGATATAAACACCTACGTGTGTATACGAGTCTCCTGAGACTCATGGTTCATTGAGAAACCATTAGAATCCAACATTCCAATATACGACACGTATCGGTCTCAACGGGTTTACTTACTGACCAAGTAATTGTAAACCTTGACCAGGAACAGTTAAAGAATGATACTATTATCATATCGCTCAATGTCAGTTGCGATGCTTTTGCAACTGTATCATAACCAAGCACTCTATGGTCATTTATGTCTTTACCATATAATAAAAGAATTTATATTACAGAAATTGTCTATTTTATTCATGAATAAAATATATACAAAAGTATTTACAGGGAAATACATAAGAAATTGGCGCTCAGAGCACCAACCCTAACAAAATTTCCAACTTCCTCTAGTGCTAATATCGATTGTATCTAATACCCATCAACTCCACATGCTTATCAAATAACTTTGGAGGTATGGCCTTCGTGAGAGGGTCTGCTACATTATCTTCACTAGGAATTTTACACACGACAATATCACCTTGCGACACATTCTCTCGAATAATGTGGTACTTTCGTTCTATATGCTTCGACTTCTGATGGGCCATCGGTTCTTTTGCTTGCGTAATGACACCAGTATTATCACAGTATAACGGAATCAGATTCTCGATACTTGGGACAACTCCCAATTCTGTGATAAACTTCTTAAGCGAAACAACTTCTTTTGCAGCTTCGGAAACATCAATATATTCCGCCTCTTTGGTGGAATCAGCTGTAGACCCCTGTTTGGAACTTTTCCAACAAACTGCACCTCCGTTAAGGGTAAATACGAATCCTGATGTAGACTTTCTATCATCGGGATCCGATTGGAAATCAGAATCTGTATACCCATTAACTTGTAGTTCATTTCCTCCATAAATGATAAACTTATCCTTAGTACCTTTAAGATACGTTAGGATATGTTTAACGGTCATCCAATGGTCATTTCCTGGATTGGACTGATATCTACTGGTTACACTAACCGCGTAGCTAATATCAGGCCTCGTACATAACATGGCATACATTATGCTACCCAAACACGAAGCATAAGGCAGATTAGACATTCTAATCTTCACATCTTTTGTTTGCAGACACATCTTCTTCGTAAGATGAATTCCATGTATGAACGGTATATTTGCTGTCTTACAGTTGGTAAAATTGTACCGTTCTAAGATCTTATCTATGTACGTCGATTGGGATAACCCAATAAGCTTCATTTCTCTATCTCTATAGAGCTTTATACCCAAGATATAAGAAGCTTCACCCAAGTCCTTCATGGAGAAATTGTCACAGAGGTAAGCTTTGATGCCTTGCATCATTCCTATATTATTCCAAATGATTAGGATGTCATCAACATAGAGAACCAAAAATACTATCATAATGCCACTGGACTTCTGGTACACACATGATTCTTCCGTATTCTTGAGAAAACCAGACAATCTAATAATGTCATCGAATCGAAGATTCCAACTTCGCGAAGCTTGCTTAAGTCCATAAATGGACTTCTTAAGCTTACAAACCATGCATGAGATTTCGCTGGATATAAAACCCCCGGCTGTTCCATATAAATCCAATTTCATGTCCATAATCTACCCACCCGTAAATTATGACGAACACAGATAAAATCTCTGAACCATACATGTCGAGGTCACTGCATACATATAATCCTTCCGTCACATGTATCCAGATTATCCCAGAGATATAGATATAAATGTCAAATCTCTTTAGGTATAATCCTGTCGATGATTCTATTAGCAATCTCTAAAATAACACTTAGAACTGATCTCTACAGTTTACCACGAGCCGATGGATTTAACAGATCGCTAATCCCAAAATGGATACCTATGCTCTGTACACAGAACTGATGGATCCTATCTTGATACGCACATGATATCATGAGGATAAGTCCACACCTAACGAACAGACGGAGGTCTGATCTAAATAGATCGGTGACGTGACTGCCATCAAAGTGTGGAGGATACTTCATATATCCACAGTGGTACCTAAAGTCGGAGGATCACTATGCTCACTAAACCCGAGAAGATTCTTATTGACGTTGGTGTACCATCTGGTCCACACCCAACGAACAGACGGAGGTCTGATCTAAATAGATCGGTGACGTGACTGCCATCAAAATGTGGAGGATACTTCATATATCCACAGTGGTACCTAAAGTCGGAGGATCACTATGCTCACTAAACCCGAGAAGATTCTTATTGACGTTGGTGTACCATCTATTAAGAATCTTCGGCGAGTCATTCAGTGTTTATCCGATATAAACACCTACGTGTCTATACGAGTCTCCCGAGACTCATGGTTCATTGAGAAACCATTAGAATCCAACATTCCAATATACGACACGTACCGGTCTCAACGGGTTTACTTACTGACCAAGTAATTGTAAACCTTGACCAGGAACAGTTAAAGAATGATACTGTTATGATACTGCTCAATGGCAGTTGCGACGTTTTTCCAACTGTATCATAACCAAGCACTATATGGTCATTTACTTCTTTACCATATAATAAAAGAATTTATATTACAGAAACTGTCTATTTTATTCATTAATAAAATATATACAAAAGTATTTACAAGGAAATACATAAGAAATTGGTGCTGAGAGCACCAACCCTAACACTTATGCACTACCTCACTGCTTTGGCATCAATTGGCATGGACTTTCGCTCGAATTTATTTCTTATCAAATAAGTTTTACCGGTATAAATAATTTTCCATTAACCATAGTCACAGTGTTTTGGAAGATACAACCACGGTATCAGGAAAAATATTTACATCCGTATTGACGAGACAGACCCATTAGTGTACAATACACTCACAAAAAATAAAATTTTATTAAGGGGATTTTACAAAAAACTGTCAAACAACCAAAATAATTGATCCAATCAATTAATTCTCAAGCATATGCATAGTAAATTGAATTAAATATCAAATATTTAAAGCATGAAAAATTATTTTGGATGTGGGATCAGACACTCTGATACCATTTTGTTGGGGTAAGCGCAGCGGAAGGGCGGGGTGAAGGGCGAAAAAGATTTTTAAACATTTTAAAATTTTTCTGAGTGAATTAATTAATATCAAATATTATTAATTCACTTAAAGTAGTTTAAATATATTATTTATTAATAATTAATACAAAATATATTTCGTTACATGACGAATTATTTTACGAAAATATTTTTCGACAAATACTATGCGTAACTGGCAAATGGTCAAATCGGTTGACCATTCGCCGAGCAGGGGCAACCCGGTCACTCGGGCAGTGTTTGGTCAACCCTTGGGCTGCCCGCACAGTGCCCATTTCGCTTGTTTCACGACCGTGACACGGCGAGCCCGTTTCGACGCTTTCTCGCATTTTCGCCCTGAAATAATTTTCGGAATTAATCCACCACCCAATACACATCCCAAATCATCCAAATAACATACTTTTCCATGAAAAATATTTTATTTTAATTCTCAAAATCAGATCTGATCCAGTTTTTATTTTCTCCATTTTCATGCCAAAATTCAATTTATTCATAAATTAATCCAATTAATTTACACCAAAATTAATCACCAAAATACAAAGCCTCAAGAACAATTCTAGGCAATATTTGAGTGGCAACATCACTCTAGAATGGAAATTTTTTAATTTTTAGATTAATTCCATAATTAATCATTTTACATATGCTTATAAAGAAAACTATTAAGGTTATTAATCAATCAACACCAAATTTTTGATTTATATACATATCCAAGATACATATATATTTTAAACCATGAAAAATACATATCCAATAAATATTTTCATGCTTAAGAAACGAAAACAAAGAAATTAGAAATTACCTTAATTCCAACCTTTCAATTTTTCAATTTTTTCTCCTTTTGGTGTTGATCAATTTATTTAGAACCCTAATCCCTTTTTTTCTTTTGTTTTCAACACATGAGAATGGCTCAAGCCTTTTCAAAAATGAAACAATTCCATTTATATATCTTTTATGTAATTTTCGAAAATTACAAGAATTTTCCAACAAAAATAATAATTATTTTGGTTAAGAATTTGACACCTCATGATCTTATCCTTTAAAATAATTATTTTGATATTTTTATTAATTAAAAAATATGTGTAAAAAACACATGATTTAGCAAATCAAATTTACCAAATATAAGAATATTCCAAGTAATATTCTTATATAAATAAATAAATTAATTAACCTTTTAATTAATTTATTTAATATAATTAATAAAACGACAAAATATATCATGGAATAATATTCCAAGAATACTCTCCCATTTTATCATTATTAATAATTAAATATTAATTAATTAATTAATAATAATAAAAAAATAAGTGTCAAAATCCAATTGATTAATAATGTGTATCTAATCTAAATTATATATCGTATACAAATACACAATATTTAATACTAATGTGTAAATTATGAATAATCTGAATTATCCATGATTAATTGCTCAAGTGCTCAACGGGTACGCTTTATATTATGAGACTATCTAGGTTCAAGTTTATCTGTCATGGAAACCATTTCCATGTCCGTAATTTGTCCACTCACAAATTACGACGACCATGGATAATCAAGTTGATCCATCCAAGTCGAAATCATTGCATATATATAATCCATCTGACATAGGTTATTCGAATTGTTCCGGAGATATAGATTGAACATCAAATCTCCGCTATGAACAATTCATGTGTCGCGACATAATTATGATTCTTTAATAAATATTCGAAACTCATTTCTGAATCATACCTCGGCCAATGATTTCAAAGAATCACAAATTGGATACCTAAATCTCGTACACGGGACTAACAGATCCTCTCTGGATACATCACATGATATCATGAGTATCGGTCCATACCCGACGAATAGGTGGATGTCTGATCTTAAAAGATCGTTGACGTGACTGTCATCAAAGTATGAAGTATATCTCACATATCCACAGTGGTATCACAAGTCAAATGAGCTAATATGCTATTCGACTCGTAAAGATTCATATTGACGTTTATGTATCATATATAAGGAATCTTCGAATGAGTCATTCAATATTTATTTAATAAATACCTACGAGTCAATATGAGTCTCCCAAGACTCATGGTTTACTGAGACAAAACATTTGAACAATTCTAATATACGACACGTACCGGTCTCACGGGTTTACTAACTGACCAAGTATGTAAACATTGACAAGGAATAATTTTAAGAATGAATTGTATTATGACATTTCTCAGTAACAATTACGACGCTTTTGCAATTATGTCACAACTATTCATTCTAAGGTCTTTTACGCCTTTACCATAAAATAGAATATATTGATGAAAATTACTCAATTATATTCAAAATAAAATATAAATGTTAACAATTTCAATCACTCACGTAACATAAGCGTACATATCACTCAAGTAGTATAAAATGTATCGATCCCACGAGGACTTAATACCTTAGCTATTAATTTATGACGTTAAACGTTTACGAGTATCTAATACATTGATTGTTGATTGGATGATGATTTTTGTATGAAAACAAGTAATAAAACAGTGTGAAAGTAAATAAAAGGAAAATTCAATATTATTAAACTATCTAGGATTGTGAATCCTTCTAATATTTTTTAAATATAAAGTGATTATCTCATATTTGTGTAATATATCGGTTTATTAACCTGGAACACGAAAACATGCAAAATCCTATTATGATGGTCAGATGCAAACACCCAGTGTAACCCAATTAACTATATTTCTATGTTAACCAAGTTATCTGAATTCATTAAGATTAAGTTCCAATTATAGTTACCCCGCCCGACATGTATATTCCTATCATGTAAGGAAATCTCCCTAAGAGTCTCTTGCCCCAAGGTGCGATCGTGAGCTATTAAGTCTATGGCTAAACCTAAAATCATTTTTCCAAGTTCATTTTAAGTTTACCAAATCAATCTTATTAATGGTCAGTTAAGAAGAAGCATTAAGCTTAAGGCTCAATAAATAAACCTTTATATTACCCAAGATATAAAATTACCACTTATAAACTGGTAATATTGGAATTCATCACAACCATAGATACGAGGTTTAGTTACCACACATTTCTAGGAATAATAAAGATATAAATAAAGTAAATGACATAAAGTAAAGCTGTAAATTAAAAAGATAAATTAACAATAAAGAAAAATGATAGGGATCCTTTACTTCTAATTTAGATATCTCCCTTATTATAATATATAAACTTTACATGACATTACCAACCGACCATATAGGCGGTATCCTGATTAAGTCAAATTTATGATTAATTCCAATAGACCATAAAGGCGGTATCCAATTTAGTCATGTTAAAATCAATTTAATTAAGTCCAACCGACCATAAAGGCGGTATCCCATTAAGTCAGGTTTTAAAATAATTTATATATTATAATTAATGGAGATTAATCTAAATATTAGTAATAAAAGTTTTACCCTTCACCCAAGCAGAGGGGAGTTACCTCATCATACTGAAAAGTAAAATAAAGAAAGAACTATAGCATAAAATAAAAATTAAATACAAGAAAGCTGTAAATAAACAAACAAGATACAATCTTCTTAGTATTCTTAAGGAAATCCCTAGAAGAAGGTATGCAAATTTCAAATGAATTCGGCCTCAATTTATTGGTAAAATTTTTGTCCACGCGTCGCGACGCAGAACCCTTGCACGTCGCGATGCGCCGTTGATTCAACAAAATGATGACACGTGGCTGTCGGCAGAATTATTGGCTCGGCGTCACGACGCATGAAGGCTTACGCGTCGTGACGCTGATGTAAGCAATGACATGTAGTGTCGGCAGCATGGGATGATGACACATGTCCAGCGTATGTTAGCAAGATTGCTGTAATGTTGACACGTGGTCGGTGCATTTTAGCGGTGCGTATAATAGCAAGCTTTCTCTGATTTTGACACGTGTCCAGTGCACGTTAGTGGTCTCGACGCAGAGAGTTTGCGCGTCATGATGCAGAATTCCAATTTTACCCTTTTGCTCCATTTTTTCGCTGTTTTGGCCCTGATTTCATTCCAGTGAGTCCTGAAACCTTATTTAACTACAAAATACACAAAACAAATCAAAATATTCACAAAACACAAGAAAATATACAAAAAATAAGTAAAAGGGCGGTAAATATTGATATATTTTTCGCTTATCACACCACCAAACCTAACATTTTGCTAGTCATCGAGCAAAACAACAAAATAAAATAAACAACTTTAAAATAAAATTAAACTAAGTCACTTTCGTAGGGATCACGGTTGCATTTAGCGTATGCAACAAGCCTTTAAACCCTTAGGTGTCCCTAGTGGACGAGTTGTACTCTCGTGAGGGCTTACAGCAACGATACCCACAAACGTCAAATGCACACAAAAGCAAAAAATCATACAAGTTAGTGACTAAACAAGTGAAACTTCTTATCAAAGTTAATAGTTGTTTTATTTCTTTCTAAATTACCAAATAAGTAAATTCTCCGATTATATTTATAATTCTCTATATACACAGCCAACAAGGTATTAATCAAATCATTGTGCCCACAATATTCATAAGTGTAGTTGAAAAGAGAGTAATATTTTTGTCCTAAAGTTATATCAGAATTCAAATTTTTTTTAGCAATTGATTTTTTTTTCTGATTTTTTATTTATTTATTTACAACATCTTCAATCCATGTAGCGAGCTTTGGCCAGTGACTCCCAAGCTAGTTGGCTTTAGGGCACTAGGTGTTAAGACACCCTTACGGACTTAATTACTCAGATTTCAGATATCTTTCTTTTTTTTAATATAACTCTTCAATCCATGTAGCGAGCTTTGAGCCAGTAACTCCCAAGCCAGTTGGCTTTAAGGCACTAGATGTTAAAACACCCATACAGACTTAATTACTCGGATTCTCAGATGTTTCCTTTTTTTTTTTTTTTTTTTTTTATATTCCATCATTTTTTTAGATGCTTCCTCCAATTAAACTAGAGCATTGAATATTACAAGCTTTTCAATTACAACTCATGGCCGTATGTTACCATGCATGTTGATAATACCTTCAACTGAGCATATAAAGATCAGACTTAGTCAATATTATGGAGAATTCACAAATTAAATAATTCAAAAGGAAATAAACAAAAATTAACTTGTTACTAAATAGGCTGAGATACGTCCCAGGAGTGAAAATTCCTTACTCAGCTATTTCACACCAATTTCACTTGATTAGTCAAGTTAAAAACAAAAACAAAATATTTTTTTATTTTTTAAAATTTTTAATTTTTTCTAAAATTTTTGACTAAAAACCAAGCAAAAGCAACATAACTAAAAAAATAAAAATAAGATACTAATCAACTATTCCCATCCCCCAAACCTAATTGAGACATTGTCTCCAATGTCTAAAAAGTAGAAGAAGAGTTTAGAAGACATTACCTGGTTAGCTGAAATTCTACATCTAAAAAGAAAATTAAAGGTTAAGATCCAAATTTATCCGACGCTTCTTACCATGATCATTATCAGACCAATTTATTTTGGAAAGGATAGGGTCAATTTGTGGTTCAAAGGCTAAAAGTTGGTCAATTAAATCATTGGCTGTCCTGACAGTGAAGAGGATATCTTTTACAGGTTTTGACACGAACTCATTCCTCCGGACATCATCAAGAAACACACAAAGAAAGTCATAAAATTCATCAACATTAAACAGTCCAATTGGTTTCTGGTGTATGTTCAAGTTCGCCCAAGATAATATTGTAAAAATTTCCTCCATCGTGCCCAAGCCACCTGGCAAAGCAATAAAAGCATCAGCACGGTTAACCATTTCAACCAGTCGTTCAGACATACCTGGCACGATAAGTTCCTCTCCATTTGATGGTTCTATAACATTCGCCTCTGCCAAAGGTTTTTGGATGATTCTCAGAACTTGACTACCTCATTCCTGTGCGACCCTTGAAACGTATCTTATTAGTCCAATATTGCCACCGACATATACTAGGTGCATATTCCTTTCAAATATGACTCTACCCAATTCTTGTGCTGCCTCAACATACTCTGGTTTAGAACCAACACTAGTACCGCAAAACACACAGATGTTAACAACTCGTCTTCTTGAAGTTGCTTCCATTTTTTTTAATTTATTTATTTATTTATGTATTTATTTCTCAAATCTGGATGTCTTAAGAGTGAAATAACGAGCTGAATTTATAGATACCAAAAAAGAGTGAGTAATAATAGCACTAGTACCTGCCAAATGACAATTATTAGCTAAACAGTAAAATAAATCGTGAAAGTAAAAAAAATTGGATCCCGTCAGAGAAAATAAAAGAAAATAACAAAAATAAATCACAATTATTAGTTAAAGACAAAGAGATAATAATATTTAAAGAAGTAACGGCTTGAATGACATCTATGCGTCAGAGACAAGCTTCCCATCCAATTTTCTTATAAATTGGCAAACATGGTCTTTTAAAATCAGATTCCCGAGACTTAACTGTTGCCTTTCTTTTCAAAATTGTGCATGTAACATGTGAATTACGTGATGCACATATCCACTGGAATGCGTCTCAAGAGTCAATGATATGTCATCCAAAGACTCCTTACTTATGCCATCCTTAATGAATTTAATTTTATCTTCACGGTCAGACACCATTCCTAAAGAACAACAACGAGTATTACATGTCATGCATGCACATTTATAGCAAACACCTAATCTTTTAGCTCTTCTTTTCTTAGCATATGTGCTTTTTCCTAAACCAGGAAAATATAAAATAAAAGATTCAGAAGACTCACCTGCCAATCGGACTCGTGCTTCAATAATCCAAAGAATGTCATTAGGAATACCTTTGATCATCAGAAGTCTCATTCGTTCCATGTGAGTTTTGTAGACTTTCATTAGAGATTTTTGAGGGAGAGAAGGAAATTCCTTGTGAAGATTTGTGAGAACGTCTTCCATCCTGAAATGTAACTTTACCTACAAAAATTAAACACACAAAAATAAAACACACAAAATCTCAATATATACACAAATTGCATGGGTTGTCATCCTGCTAGCGCTAAGTTTAACGTCGTCAGCTAGACATGACTGCCCAAACGTTAGGCTGGATCTGAAAGTGTGACACTTTCTTCTTGTGGCTCAAATGATTCTCTCCAGTAGTGTTGGACACGCTTGTTGTTAAATTTGAATGTTTCATTAGAGTTGGGATCAAGTAACTCAACAGTTCTATATGATAAAACTTAAGTGATTAAGAATGGACTTGACCACCATGATTTTAGCTTCCCAGGGAAGAGTTTCAATCTTGATTTGTTTAATAGTACCCGCTGCCCCGGTTCCAGTTGTATGCGCACTAACTTTTCATCATGTCTATTCTTGGCATTTTCTTTGTATAGTTTGGCATTCTCAAAAGGTTGTATGTGAAATTCCTCCAATTTATTGAGTTGGTGGAACCGTTTCTCTTCGGATACTTGTAGATCAAGATTTAAATTCTTCAGTGCGTAGTAAGTTTTATTTTTAGGCTCCACAGGCAAATGACATGTTTTAAGTTTGTCAGTGGAACTTTTTATTGCATCGGAGTTCTGGAAGGTGCTATCTATCACATCAAGTCTGAAACATTCATCTTTCTTTTCGTCATTCGGGAATTCCATGGCTTTGAAAATATTGAATGTTACTTCTTGGTCCTGTACCCTCATGGTTAATTCACCTTTTTATACATCAATAATGGTTCGACCTGTAACCAAGAATGGTCTCCCGAGGATGATGGGCACGTCTTCATCTTCCTCCATATCAAGGATAATAAAATTTGCTGGGAAAATGAATTTGTCAACTTTGACTAGCACATCTTCAACTACACCTCTCGGAAATGTGAGCGTTCTATCAGTAAGTTGCAAAGAGATTGAGGTGGGATTTGCTCCTCCAATCTGCAGTTTCCTATAAATGGAAAAAAGGCATCAAGTTAACACTAGCACCTAAGTCACACAAAGCCTTAACGAAGTTATGTTCTCCAATGGTGCAAGTGATAGTGAAACTACCGGGATTTTTCAACTTTGGGGGAAGCTTCCTCTGAATGATAGCGTTGAATTCTTCTGTCAATGTTATTGTCTCATAATCTCCCAATCTTCATTTTCGTGACAAAATATCTCTCATGAATTTCACATAGCTGGATATTTTTTTCCAACGCTTCTGCAAATGGAATGTGGATATGCAGCTTTTTGAAGATCTCTAGAAATCGAGCAAATTGCTTGTCCAATTTTTTTTCTGGAGACGCTGTGGAAAAGGTGGAGGTGCAGTGAATCGATCTCGATCAGTTGCTTTTGCCTCTTTTTCCTCTATCTGCGGTTCTGCTTCGCTCCTTTATTTTGGAGCTTCCTCAATGGATGCCTTGATTCTAACATCTTTTTTGATTTCAGTACCGTTTTTCAAAGTGATGGCATGGCGTTACTCCTTCCCCATGTTCCTTGGATTTGGTTATGTGTTGCTAGGAAGGGTTCCTTACGGTCAGTAACTCTGAGCATTGAGCAGTTGTCCTATTTGATTCTCCAGTGCTTTAATAGAAATAGTTAGGCTTTGGCTGAATGCTGCTTGGGCTTGAAACATAGCATCGTATTTAGCTTCTTGCTTTTTGAACATTTCTGTAAGTAATTCTTTTATTTCTGGTTCTTTTTCATACCCATGGCCTTTGTTTTACTGTTGGAATCCGGGTGGTGGATTGTTCTTTTGCCCTGAATTGTTGTTCCATGTGAAATTGAGATGATTCCTCCACCATGGGTTGTAGGTATTGGAATATGGATTATTTCTCTGTCTGTTGAAATTACTGACATAGTTCACCATCTCATCATGTTGGTTGTAAGATTCTGACTCTGGTGCTCCTCCATATGGTGAACTTGTGGATACAATATTAACCTTCATGCTAAGAGTTTCCATGAGTTTACATATCTGATCGAGCTTAGAATTCATTGCTGTGTTGGCTCCGACTTCGTAGATTCCTGTTATTTGTTGGATCAAGTTCTTTTCTATTGGCCATAAGGAATTGCTGTTGGCAATTTCTTCAATTAAGTCTCAGGCTTGATCTTCTCCTTTTGCCATTAAAGCTCCTTCAGCCGCAGCATCAATTGTAGTTCTCATCAGTCCAGAAAGTCCATTGTAGAAGGTTTGGACTTGTAGCCATTTTGCAATCTCATGGTGGGGACATTTCCGGAGCAATTCATTGTACATTTCCCAGCTTCACAGAGGGATTCTGAATCATGTTGCACAAATGATGTGATGTCATTCCTCAATTTTGCAGTTCTGGCTGGGGGAAAGTACTTTGCAAGGAATTTGGTGGCTAGAGAGTTCCAAGTTGTGATGGAACCTGCCGGTAGTGAATGTAGCCAAGCCTTAGCTCTGCCTTTCAAGGAATATGGAAACACATGCGGTCTCATTGCTTTTTCTGCCACTCAGTTGTAATTGAATGTGCCGCAAACTTCCAGGAAGTTACTGATGTGGGCATTAGGATCTTCAATTGCATTCCCCCCAAACTTTACTCGTTGTTGTATCATCTGAATGTATGTTTTGATGTCACACGCATTTGCTGGTAAAAGAGGAAGTACAATACATGAAATGAAGCCGTCAACCACCAGAATAGTTCTGTCTCGAATGGGAATTGGTGGTGCAACTTCCAAAGGTTCAGGTTCCATGTTGATCAGTGCTTCTTGACCTTCACGCCTTTCCTTTCTCAACTGTCGGATTGTTCTTTCAATTTTTGGGTCAAGCAGACGGATTTCAAAGCTTTTGGTTCGTCTCATGTAGTGTCTGAGAACCTAAAACACAAGAAAACAAACATAATAAGTAAAACGAAATTAGGCACAAGTAACATATCTAACCCCAAAATTAATATTAAAATATAAATAAGTCCCCAGCAGCGGCGCCAAAAACTTGATCGGTGAAATCACTCATGTAACGCAAGTGCATGTATCACTCAAGTAATATAAAATGTATCGATCCCATGATAACTTAATATCTTAGCTATTAATTTATGACGTTAAATGTTTACGAGTATCTAATAGATTTATTGTTGATTGGATGGTGATTTTTGTCTTAAAACAAGTAATAAAATAGTACGAAAGTAAATAAAACGAAAATTCAATATTATTAAACTATCTAGGGTTGTGAATCATTCCAATATCTTTTAAAGATGAAGTGATTATCTCATGTTTGTGTAATATATCGATTTATTAGCCTGGAACACGAAAATTTGCAAAAGCCTATTCCGATAGGGGTGAGCATCGGTTCCGGGTAGACTCGGAACCGATTGGAACCGGAACCGGTTGTAACCGATCCGGTTCCGGTTCCAAATAGATGTAACCGATCCGGTTCCAGAACAATAGGAACCAGAACCGGACCATAGAACCAGAACCGGAACCGAATATAGAACCGAATTCGATACCTGTATTGATAATAAGGTAGCAGGCATTTGCAGCAGCCGTGGTATGCATAAGCATCATGAGCTTCAACTTTATCCCCATTGTAAGCACCTTATTCAGTGACTGAAAACTATGGATTTATATATATATATATATAAAACAACTCTACACTGATCTGCGCTTACTATTATGTGTGCTCCCGCGTTTGTGTTTTCAATTTAAGATAAGGCTTGTTTGAGAATAATTATTGGTTGCTATATTGACTGGCATGTGCCCTTCTTTTTGTTGGCAATTTCAATTTTTAAGGTTTGATAATGTTATATAAATAGGATAATTCGGAACCGAACCGGAACCAAATTGGAACCGAATAATAGGATACCCTATTTAATTAGGTAGGTTCCGGTTCCACTTAGGTAGGAACCAATTTTTTCCAGGTAGGTTCCGGTTCAATGCGGAACCGAAACCGAAACCGGTTTTGCTCACCCCTATCTTCCAATGGTCAGATGTAAACACCCAGTGGAACCCAATTAGATATATTACAATGTTAACCAAGTTATTTGAATTCATTAAGATTAAGTTCCAATTATGGTTACCTCCGCCCGACAGGTATATTACTATCCTGTAAGGAAATCTCCCTAAGAGTCTCTTGCCCCAAGGTGAGATCGTGAGCTATTGAGTCTATGGCTAGACCTAAAATCCCTTTTCCAAGTTCATTTTAAGTTTACCAAATCAATCTTGTTAATGGCCAGTTAACAAGAAGCATTAAGCTTAAGGCTCAATAAATAAACTTTTATATTACCCAAAACATAAAATTACCACTTATAAACCGGTGATATTGGAATTCATCACAACCCTAGATACAGGATTTAGTTACCACACCTTTCTAGGAATAATAAAGACACAAATAAAGTAAATGACATAAAGTAAAGCTGGAAATTAAAAAGATAAATTAACAATAAAAGAAAAATGATGGGGATCATTTACTTCTAATTTAGATATCTCTTTTATTATAATATATAAATTTTTCATGACATTACCAACCGACCATATATGCAGTATCCTGATTAAGTCAAATTTATGATTAATTTCAACGGACCATAAAGTCGGTATCCAATTTAGTCAGGTTAAAATCAATTTAATTAAGTCCAACCGACTATAAAGGCAGTATCCCATTAAGTTAGGTTTTAAAATAATTTATATATTATAATTAATGGAGATTAATCTAAATATTAGTAATAAAACTTTTACCATTCACCCCAACAGAGGAGAGTTACCTCATCATACTGAAAAGTAAAATAAAGAAAGAACTATTGCATAAAATAAAAATCAAATACAAGAAAGCTGTAAATAAACAAACAAGATACAATCTTCTTAGTATTCTTAAGGAAATCCTCAGAATAAGATATGAAAATTTCAAATGAATTCGGCCTTAATTTATCGGCAAAATTTTGGTCCACACGTCGTAATGCAGAACCCTTGTGCGTCGCGACACACCGTTGATTCATCAGGATGATGACACGTGGCTGTCGATAGAATTATTGGCTTGGCATCGCGACGCGTGAAGGCTTGCGCGTCGCGATGCTGATGTAAGCAATGACGTGTAGTGTCGGTAGCATGGGATGATGACACGTGTTCGGCGTATGTTAGCAAGATTATTGTGATGTTGCCACATGGCCGACACATTTTAGCGGTACGTATGATAGCAAGCTTTCTCTGATTTTGACATGTGTCTGGTGCACGTTAGTGATCGCGACGCAGAGAGATTTCGCGTCGCGATGTAGAATTTTGATTTTGCCATTTTGCTCCATTTTTTGCTGTTTTGGCTCAGATTTGATTCCAGTGAGTCTTGAAAGCTTATTTATCTACAAAATACACAAAACACATCAAAATATTCACAAATCTCAAGAAACTATACAAAATATTAAGTAAAAGGGGCGGTAAATATTGATATATTTTCCGCTTATCAAAATGTACATCGCATTTACAATAAATGCAACAAAAGTTGGCATGCCGAGCACCAACTCCAATACGAAGCGCCAATCCAGATTGTATTTATGTTCAATTTATGAATACAAATAATTTATTTTCATAATATTTTGTATCTATGGTAATATCTCTTGTTTTTTTTTTAATATATATTTGATCTAATTTGATTAGATTGAAACTAAAACGGGTTTAATGATATGTATATTTTATATAAATACTCGATGATTTACAACTTAGTACACAATTATAACGTAATTTATAATTGACATTGAAAAGTGTCACTGAAAAATCGATGATTTATAAAGTAGTGCACAGTTATAACGTAAATTGTAATTGACATTGGGAAGTGTCACTATAAGTTGTATATTCTCAAATAAAATTCCTGGTGAAGATTTATTGGCACAAGTCAATTAGTAAAATCCGTTGAGACCAATATATGTAGTCTAACGAGACTTATTCTGATGGTTTATCCCAGTGAACCATGAGTTTTTAGAGACTCGTATAAACATGTAGGTGTTTATTCGATAAATATTGAACGACTCACCGAAGATTTCCTAATAGATGGTACACCAACATCAATATGGATATTCTCGAGTCGAGTAGCATAGTAGTCCTTAAACTTAAGATACCACGATGGATATATGAGTTATCATCCACACTTTGATGGTAGTCACGTCACCAATCTATTTAGGTCAGACCTCCGCCTGTTCGTTGGGTGTGGATCGATGCTCATGATATCCGGTGTGTATCAGATAGGATCCGTCAGTCATGTGTACATGACATAGATATCCTGCACGTGTTTGCGATCTAGTAAATCTAAGGCTGTGGTACTCATCTACTTCTCGCAAGAATGAATGGATTCCATATCTATGTAAAACGTCCCCAATAATACACCAAACTATGTCCCTAAATACATAACTATTGGTCGGGAGTTCTTCACCGACCTCACCTTTGCAAATCAAAAGACAAAGCCTACTATACATGAGTTCATAGTACACTCAGGATTTAGATCAACCCATATATGATCATTTATTAGACTGATATAATTTTCTTTAACAAATATTAAAAGAAATTCATTTTTCTCTTCATCCAGTCATATATGATCGCATCATATAAAGTGCCTTCATTCCCATGTCACCACATGAACGAACATGGATCAAAGTCGTTATACAATATAGAATAGACCGCAGCTGTAGATGAACCATAAACAAAGTTCAAGTCTTTGTTTGTTCTCTACAGACTATTTAGGATTGCTAATTTTAGACTGATATCCTCTTGTGTATAACACTTATACACTAAGTCTGAAAGTACATTTAGTATCCAAGGACATTGTTGCGAGATTATCATACTGCAAGTATACGGTGTCAAGTTTTAGTAAAATAAAAGTATGAGTGTCAAACCTACATGGATTGTAATCAAATTCTCACTATGTACTATAATGGATGAACTTAACTTTATTTAGAAAGTAATTTAAGATAAATTTAATTAAAAATAAAAACTAAGAAATAAGAAATCTAAACTTTTAATTTGAGAAGAGACAATGATAAGAGGTATTCTAGAGTCTGATTTCACCTAACTGTTGGAGTTGGTGCTTGGAGTGCCAATCCAATTTGTACATTTTATTATTTATTAATAAAATAACTACATTTTTTATTTCATACCTTATTAATGGTATTGTCATTATGCGTATTAGATTGATGTATAGATATGCTAAGAATGTCATCGACCTTAGAATAGTTTTGACACTAGGTGTAAGCTATTCTTAAAGTAAATATTCCTAGTCGTTGGTTTTGGAATACGGTCGAATTCCTATAACCTAGAAGACTAGCACATGTCGTATATTGGAATTGGAGTTCCAATGGTTTAACCCGATGTACCATGAGTTTTGGAAACTCGTATAGATATGTGGCTATTCGTTGAAGGGAATACTGAATGACTCACAAGTGATTCCTAATAGTTGGAAGTACACACCACCGTCGATAGGAATCTCCTCGAGTCGAGTAGCATATGTAATCCTTTGACTATAGGATAACATTGATTTTGTGTGAGATCCTCCACACTTTGATGCCATGTATGTCAGAAACCTTTCATGGTCTGGCCTCTAGATGTTCGTTGGGTGTGGACCGATGCACTCAGTAATCAAGTGCGAAGTAAGATAGGATCCACCGGCCCGTATGTGCACCATAAGGGGTTTAGGTATCCATGTGAGTAAAGTCACGATTCTTAAATCTTTGGCCAAAGTCAATCACCTGGGGTGGATCACATCAGTTATGAAGAATTGTGGACATGTCGATAAGAGATGTGCATGTCGGAAACTTGATGGTATATTCTATGTTTCCTAAGCACAACTCGGATAGCCTACGACGGAGAGATTGTTAAACATATGTGATGACCACCACTTGTATAGTTCAGAAAGGTCGTTCGTGTTCCTCACGAATTCGGAGGTGGCCGAATTGCGTACATATTAGCTAGGCTTATATGACGAACATGTCTGAACTTAGAGAGTCCCAATATGAAGTGTACTCGTTGAGCACTTGGGTAGTCGATTATTTTTGATAAAAGATAATATTCAATATTATAATTATAAATTAAGATAATCAAATGTTATTAGATAACATTGATTATTAAATTGGATTAATTGGATTAATTCAATAATTACACAAGAGCTTAATTGTAAAATCATAATTATCTCTACTATTTGAGGATATTATGGTAATTATAAGTATGTAATAATAGGTGGTTTTGGCTTGATTTAATTGGATTAAATCAAAGTGGAAAATATTTAACTAATCCATTTCCTAATCCTTGGCTTGATTTAATTGAATTAAATCAAATTGGGAGACAATGGAGATTAGGCACACCTAATTATAAATATTTCATTTAGGAGAAATCAAGATTAGATCTTGAAGTGAAGCTTACTAGCATTGGAATTCAAGGTTGGATCTTGAAGTCAAGCTTGCACACCTTGGAGGTTCTCCAACAATTTTAACAAATGAGAAGTAGATTGGATCTTGCATCAAGCTTACTAGGTAATGTTTGATCTTCTCCTAAGCTATGTTCATTTGTGTATTAGATGCATGATCACATAGCTTAATGTTGAAATAAGGCTAATAAATTATGTTATGATTCTTTGGAAGTATAAACACAATATGCTTATAATTGGGTCAAAATATTTATGTTAGACATAAACATAATTTAGAGTTTGGAACTCTTTTTTAAAGCCTAGAGCTATGGCTACCATTCTAGATTCACTTGCCACCTTTAGGTGAACTAGAATTGTTCATGAGACATTTCTAATTGTGATTCTAAAATGGTTTGTGTATTAGATTCAAAATTTACGCAAGTGCGTATTTAGAATAAATTTATGTTTTTGTAAAAATATTTGATATTTTGAAAAACTTGATTTTTATTCTATAACATGTGTTAATGTTGGTTTTGAAATTAAAAATTAATTTTGGGTGTTTTTGAAGTGTTTAGGGAGAACATGAAGAGATTAGGGTAAAATACCCTAACCCCTTCAGCTCACTGGAAAGTCTAGTGAGATGAAGGAGAAAGAAAGAATTGAATTAAAAAATAAAAAAAATTGCGCTACAATGAGTGGCGCTACAATGCGCGCGCAGTGGCGCGTGCGTACGCGATGTGCGCGATTATTTTTTTTACTTCATTCTAGAGCTTTCGGACTTCGATTCAGTCCCGGTTTTTTCCTATATACTCGTAATGGAATATAGTATTTCATTAAATAATTTAAAATTACACCATACTTGATTTCCATGGGTTAGACCCATTTTCGCTGCTGTGGCCACCGATCTGACACTAAGGGTTCCATAACTGCCCTAACAGAATGGTATCAGAGCAAAGGCTTAACCACACAACACATATTTTTTAATCTATACCATAATAATTTTAATTTAATTATGCATAAGACATATTGGATATGTATTGCATGTTTTAAATTAAAAATTTGACCTAATTAAGTTAATGACTTGATTGTCATAAATCTCCCGTGATTAGGTGGTTACTTTTAAGTAATAAGATTAATAATGTTGGAGCATTATTGGATGGTCCGTCTTGTCAATACGGAGATGAATGGGTTCTTACTACTTATATCCAATATCGTCATTAGTGTGAGGGTATAAGTGCTTGGAACTTAGGTCGCTCCGGTAAAACATTGGATGTAGAGTGATGAGTTAATGTAGTCCCTAATATCATCATTAGTGTGAGGGTGTACATACGAAGCTCATTAGTGCACATTGACAAGTATACACCTAGAACACGTCTTAATCCAATATCGTCATTAGTGTGAGGATAAAAAGTGGTTCAGGACCAAACTAGAAGTCACATGAATGTGATCGACCTTGGAGGTCTACCTAATGAGTTTACAAAGGACAATATCGTCATTAGTGTGAGGCTGGAATAAATGTCATGGGATCCACTTCCCGCTATGAAATTTTGATAGTCAAATTTCTATTTTTCCGTTAAGGGAGATTACAGAATTACGTAAAGTAGTGGGATGACAGTAATAGATTTAAAATTCCATAATCAATTAGTGTTATCACTTTTGAAATGAAAACTGTACTGCTACTACTAAAAAATATTATCTTGTAGATGGCTGCCGCTAATTTATTGATGAAAATTTTGGATTTCTATAAGCTAAAAGGAGCCGATAACCATTTCAAATGGGAAATGAACATACGCCTTGTCTAGGAGTATGAAAAGTTAACTTATGTCACGATCAATCCACTGCCTGTTGATATCGATCCTGACTCCACTCCAGAAGAGCGAGAAACATTTGATAGATGGAAGGATGATAACCTGAAGGTGAAATCCTACATCTTGGGATCGATGGTTCCAGATTTGCTAAGACAGTACATTGAAGTACCGGATGCTTGGAGCATCATGTGAACACTCAAGGAGTTATTCGAGGCAAATCAAGAGATGAAACTTTATCGATGGTCTAAGGAATTATTCCGTGCTGAACTCAAGGAGGGAGGAGCTGTCAACAATCATGTTTTGAACATGATCGACCAGATTCGATATCTGGAACGATAGGGCATTGTGTTTGATGAAAGACTGGGCCGTAATTTGATTCTGTCTTCTTTGTCTGGTTCTTATGCTGGCTTTATATTAAATTTCCATATGTATTCAATGCAAGCCACATACGAAGAACTTCATAGCATGCTACGCACGGTGGAACAAGATTTGAATAAAGACAACCCCACATTGTATCTCCATAGTGGAGCTCACTCTTCAAAGACTTCTGAGAAGTCAAAGAAAATAAAGATGAGGAAGAATAAGATATCAAAGAAAAACTCCAAGAAGCGCAAAGGCGCAAAACCGAAAGTAGCTCGTGATCAATGTCTATAATGCAAGAAGTATAGACATTGGAAGAAGGACTGTCTAGAGCTTAAAGGAAAAGCATGACCCTCAGGTACGCTTTGTATTTTTCCAATTATTAACATCTAATTATCCTTAGATGCAAATAGTGGATGGGTGTTAGACACTAGCAGTCCTACTCATATTTGCAATTCCTTGCAGGAAATGAGGGTTAAAAGAAGGCTGAATAAGCGAGACATTTGATGTCAAGGCTATAGGAACTGTTGTACTAGATCTCCAAAATGGATGTAAATTAGATTTACATGACTGTTATTATGTTCCCTTACTTATCAGACAAATAATATCACTGTCAATATTAGATAGAGATGGATATAAAATAAACATTGAGGATGAAACTTTATGTATATATGATAAATATAATTTATTGAAATGTGAATGTTCTTTATCAAATGGCCACTATGTTTTGGATACATGTAGAGATGTCTTTAATATAGAGAAAAATACAAGTATGAAGTTTGAACTAAATAATATTGAATTATGGCATATGAGATTGGGCCACATAGGTGTTAGACATCTATCCAAATTGGTAAAGGATGGTTTGATTGAAAATCTTACCTTAGATCATTATCCTATTTGTGAGTCATGTATCCAAGAAAAGATGACAAAAGCCTCATTTCAAGGTGTTGGACACCGTACTGGAGATATACTGGAGCTAATACACAATGATGTGTGCGTGATTAGTTAGCGTTGTTCAAAGCAAGGCTTAACAGCTGATTCCACCACTGAGGTAGAATTTATGGCGGCTTCAGAAGCTGCTAAAGAAGCTGTTTGGATTAGAAATTTTATCACAGAACTTGGTGTTTTGCTTAGTATTGCGGATTTGATCCCATTGTACTGTGATAATAACGGAGCCATCGCGCAGACTAATGAGCCGAGGGCGCATTCCAAGTCTAAACACGTGGAAAGGAAATACCACGTAATTAGATAGATTATTGAATGAAAAGACATAATGGTCTTGAAGGTTCAAGGACAAGACAACATAGCAGACCCGCTTACAAAGGCCTTACCTCTTAAGTTATTCGATAAACATGTGGAGGAGATGAGACTACGGTACCATCCAGATTGGCACTAAGCAAGTGGGAGTTTGATGGAGTTGGTGCTTGGAGTGCTAATCCGATTTGTATATTTTATTATTTAGTAATAAAATAACTATATTTTTCATTTCATACCTTATTAATGGTAATTTCATTATGCGTATTCGATTGATAAATAGATATGCTAATAATGACATCGACCTTAGCATAGTTTTAAAACTAGGTGTAAACTATTCTTAAAGTAAATATTCCTAGTCGTTAGTTTTGGAATACGGTCGAATTCCTATAACCTAGAAGACTAGCACATGTCGTATATTGGAATTGGAGTTTCAATGGTTTAACCCGATGTACCATGAGTTTTGGAAACTCGTATAGACATGTGGCTATTCGTTGAAGCGAATACTGAATGACTCACATGTGATTCATAATAGTTGGAAGTACACACCACTGTAAATAGGAATCTTATTGACTCGAGTAGCATATGTAATCCTTTAACTATAGGATATCATTGATTTTATGTGAGATCCTCCACACTTTGATGCCATGTATGTCAGAAATATTTCACGGTCTGTCCTCTAGATGTTCGTTGGGTGTGGACCGATGCACTCAGTAATCAAGTACGAAGCAAGATAAGATTCGTCGGCCCGTATGTGTACAATAAGGGGTTTAGGAATCCGTGTGAGTAAAGTCATTATTCTTAAATATTTGGCCAAAGTTGATCACCTAGGGTGGATCATATCAGTTATGAAGAATAGTGGACATGTCGATATGAGATGTGCATCTCGGAAACTTGACAGTATATTCTATGTTTCCTAAGCACAACTCGGATAACCTACGACAGAGGAATTGTTAAACATATGTGATGATCTCGACTTGTATAGTTCAGAAAGGTCGTTCATGTTATTCACGAATTCGGAGGTGGCCGAATTGCGTACATTTTAGCTAGGCTTATATGACGAACGTGTCTGAACTTAGAGAGTCTCAATATGAAGTGTACTCATTGAGCAATTGGGTAGTCGATTATTTTTTATAAAAGATAATATTCGATATTATAATTATCAATTTAGATAATCAAGTGTTATTGGATAACATTGATTATTTACTTTGACCTAATTGGATTAATTCAATAATTACACAATGACTTAATTGTAAAATCATAGTTATCTCTACCATTTGAGGATATTATGGTCATTATAATTATGTAATAATATGTGGTTTTGGCTTAATTTAATTGGATTAAATCAAAGTGGAAAATATATAACTAATCCATTTCCTAATCATTGAGTGGGAGACAATGGATATTAGTCACACCTAATTATACATATTTGGAAAAATTAGATTAAGCCCACTTAAAAGTTGGTTACAACTTTTATTAATTAAAAATTGCCTAAGTTTTGCTATAAATAACAAGCTTTAGGAATGTTTTAATTACAAGTACAAGTACAAGCATAAGTAAATTCTTGAGAGATTAGCCTAATGTAGGCATTGCATTTTTGCATATCAGCCCAATGATGAGCCTCGAATGGAGGCACTACTTTTTAGTTGCGGAAGTTGCGAAAAGCTGTCGTCGGAAGGGAAAGGTCAAGAGTCGACATTTTTATTGGATTTGGTTCGCTTGTTCAAGTTTCAGGTTCGCTCGTTCGGTCTCAGTTTTGAAATCATCATTGGCCCAAAACCCTCGCAAGCAACATTTCCTTGGCCCAAACACCAAGCCCACCTAAACCAAAAATACCCCACGTCCAAACCTATTTCACATGCCCATTTCCCCTTTTCCATAAGCCAATTACACAAAATGCCAAATCCACCCCACTTTCCGAAACACTTTCGAATAAACAAATCTGCACCCATTCCTCATATGCCTACTCCCACGTGTATCACCTCCCATCACACACTAAATAATAAACAAACTCCAAACACCAACCACAAGAAATAAAAATCCAAAATAAGCCCATGCATCTCACGTCTTTCACCAAATAATGAACAACAAACCCATTCCTACAACCATTATTCCCCTGCACCCTGTTCACGCCATTAGCCTCAACTTCACCCACTCCTCTGCAGTAGCCCATACACTCGGTCCCCCTCTCTCTCACTTCAAAGCAAAAGCACCCCTCACGCAGCAGCCCAGATCCTCTCTCTCTCCAGCACCCACGCCACATAGCACCCCCAGCAATACACACGTGAAACCTACCCTCTTTCTTCCCCCCACAAACCCTCATGTCAAGACTCCTCACTCACTGAAGCTCACGAATAGAACCCATACACTGCAGTTCACTAGTCACGACCCCCCCATGCACAAGACATTCACGTACCATAAACCAACCATCGTCACTCCCAACCTGGGGAAGCCCTCTTATTCTCAAACAAGCACAAGCAGCCCCCTCCATCTCCATAGACCCTCTATTCTCGGTAGCAGCAGCAAAATCAGACCCTTAACGCCCAAGCCTTCACGCTCAACTCACTTCTCTCCCCTTTCACACGAACACACGGCACCATTCAACTCACCACAGGCCACAAAACCAAAGACCAGTAAACCCTCCTCACAACGTCTCTAAACTCATCCGTCTCTCTCCTCACCGTGAAAAAGAAATAGAAGAACCCTAGCTGACTTCATCCTCTTCTCTCTCGCCAGATCTTTCACGTACAGACCCCCCCATTGGCCCTCACTTCTCACGGCTCTCACTTCTCTCCACTCGGCAAGGCAACCCTCCAACCGAGCACTAAACCTTCACGCCCAAGCCCTTCACTGCCTCTAAGTCTTCATGACTGCCCCACACGCCCTAAGCCTTCACATCGCTCCTTAACACCACAAGCACCCTTCATAGCCTTGAACCAGCTCTGAACCTCACGTAAATTCCCCCTGAAACATGCAGCTCACTAACAACTACCGAGCCTCATTCCCTTCAAACTGACTGAGTACCCCTAGCCTAGCCGAGCCCACACCCTTACCTACGCACACACTGCCACAAGCTTCAAGCCGAGCACCATGCACGTGAATGACTCCCACAAACTGCCCTCCAAACCCATGTAAGCCCTAGCCAAGATCGAGCTCTCTGCCTCCACATGATTAAGCACTATCCCCCCTCAAAAACACTTGAAACCGCAAAAGAATAATCCACCAAACTCACGTGAAAACCGTCCCAAAACCGAGCCCAGATAATTCCTTGAAACCTTATCCAAACACCTGTAATTGGCGGTCCGTTTGCATGTGACATGCGTACGTGAAAACGTGGCCAAAATCATGACCAAAATTAACGTAAGGATAATTTAAGAGAGAGAAAGAGAATGAGTTGAAAAAGAGAGAAAACAGCGAGTGAAAATAACAGAAAAGTACAGAAAAATCATGAGTGAAAATAACGAGTGAAACGGTGAAAACGGCGAGTCAAAACTGTGAGAAAATGGCAGAAAACAGCAAACTGTAACCGCAAGTAAAAACGGATAAAACAGTGAAAAAAGTGGACCGGTAAAAACAGAGAAAATAGTGAACCTATGAAAACAGTGGAAACAGCGAACCCGTGAAAATAGCAGAAACAGCGGACCAGTGAAAACAACAAAACGATATCCCTTCCGGCACCGTGGAACGCACTCCCGGAAAGCGACTAAAAAGGTAAGACCTGAGGGCACCCTTTTATCTTATTTCCGTTATTTATTTCCTAAGCATGATGTAGTCGTTTAAGTTTATTATTGCTTTATGCATGATTAGGATGTTTAATATGTTATAGTTTTATGCATGACTAGTTGGTTGTGCTTGAGCATGATTTAATTGTTTAGTATGATATTTATTTTCCTATGCATGATTAGGTTGTTTAGTATGATGTTTAATGCATGATTAGTTGGTTGTTTCTAAGCATGATGTAGTCGTTTAGTATGATATTTATTTTCTTATGCATGATTAGGTTGTTTAGCATGATGATGTTTTATGCATGGTTAATAGGTTGTTCTTAAGCATGTTGTGTAGACTTGTTTAATATTGCACAAATCCATTCATTACAAACGACATAAGTAAGGGACCATTCCGAACCCAACGGTTTGAGGTCTTCCCTTCGAGGGGTAAGTACGGCCTTAAATCATTTTCCCGGTTCACACCGGGTGGCGACTCCATGTTATTTCGAATTCCGACCGGGCGCGAGCCCGGAACAGCGTCGCCCAGTTCCTGTTGTCTACAGTCTGGCGACTCCACTAGGGACTGAGAATCGGCCTCGAAATATGTCTTGTAATGTTTGGATTTGTGTTTTGATTAACCATGTTTACTGTGGGTTTACAGAGTTTTATTAAAGGCATTGTTAGAACTAGGTGATGGTTTGGTGTCTTCCTTCACTCACTACCTTTCTATAAGGAAAATCCGTGAAGGCACCTAGATTATCATCGCATGTGATAGACTAGTTTGGAGGACTCGTTGTTTATTCCTGTCACCAAGCGATAAGAGCCTAAGAGGCTTGGGTACTTAAGTGAGCCTCGCTCCACCCTCCCTCTGGGGAATCTACAACGGGAAGTCCATTCGACAGTTAATCACATACCGTAACTCGTTGGCATGTATCGTAAGGTATAAAAAAGGTGCGTTCACTTGGTCGTTTGAACCCTTGAGTGGGGAGTCCTAGTTGCGAACAACCTTTCGTCAGCGAGAGCTTTTGTTTACACTTCTAAAGCCTACATGTGAACCTTAGTTGCATGACCCTTAGAAAATGTTTGATTATGCTTGTGTTTTGGATCATTTTCATTTGGAGGCAATTGGACTTTTTATCAGAAATGCGAACTTGCTGGGCCATTTAAACTGGGGCGAGTTCGTATCTTATGACAATTAGGCCCAAAGCTTCTGAAATGTTGATGGGCCATTATGTAGAAATTATTGTTTTATGCCTGAATTATCTTGTTATGTTTGTGTTTTGGACCATCGTTATTTGGATCCAGTTGGACCTTTTGTCATGAGGTATGGGCTTGTTGGGCCATTTAAACTGGGACAAGAACATATCTTATGACGATTGGGCCAAAGGCTTTAAAATGACGATAGGCCAACTTATATATGTATTTTCCACATCACGCGCATCTCACGCATTTAATGCATACACGCATCATGTTAACCCTTTTGTGTCTTAAAAGCCATCATAGATATCCGTTGGGTTAAGAAAAAGAAGTTAGAGTATTGCTTGGGAAGATTCAATACATTAGTCGGTTCATCGCCAAATTGGGAAACAAGTCAGTGAGACTACCAGATTTAGGAGAGAATGAGTTCACCGAGTCATCGATGTTGTAAGCAGATTGAAGCTGCACTTTGCCTAAAGGAAAGAAGACTGAGCAGTCACCAAGGAAATTGGCGGAAGGCCTAACCCAACGGGATAGGAAACATATACATGCATACACGTAACGCACTTGCAATTCTTGTGTTTGTTCTATGTTTGCAGGTTTCAAACAGAAGAAGAAAACCAGCAGGAGGAAACACATGGCGCCGAGGAGCACAGTGAGGGTCTCACCCACCAAGAACAGGGAGTATCTCTACACATGTATGTGTATACACTACATGCACAGTCTTTATTCTGTTGTTTTGTATTCGCAGGTTTTAAAGAAAAAAAAAAGAGGAAAAAAGAAAAATAAAGCGGCAAAGATCAAAAGGTGGCACAAGCACTGATGATGACATTGAAGACACACATTGAGATGGATCTCGGTCATGTCTGGCTGAAGACGACGAATTTAGTGCTAACAGGGAGGCAACCCATACACTTTGTTGCGATTTCTATTTTCATGTTTTGTGTATACATGTCGTAGAATTTTTAATTTTGTGTGTTATTTTGGTAGGTAAAAGCAAAGACATAACGTTTTAAGACAGAGGGAATGGTGCTTGGCAATCACAAAGATGGGAGCTAATTCATTAGTGGGGGGCAGAGAAAGAAGAATTCATGAGACGCATCATAATGAACTTATGCCAAGCAAGAGGGGTATTGAGTACACAATTCCTTTGCTTTAATTATTGCTTTGATTTGCCTTCTTTTGTTATTTTCTGTTATTTTCGTAGACAGGATCCCAGACTTTCTGACCTTTCATGACTTGTTTTGGTCTTTTCGTGGATAGAATCCACGACTTTTTGACCGTTCACGATTTCTTTTGTTGTTTTCGTAGACAGGATCCAGTGACCTTTTGACTTCTCGTGACCTCTTTTGTGGTTTAGCTAACCACCATTCGGTGAACGGTATTAGTACAATTATTACTCATCCCTTTTTAAGTACTATAAATTCAGCTCAGTATTTTTCTCCTCAACACATTCAAATATACATCCGAGTGAGTAAAAGAGAGAAAATGGAAGCCACTTCAAGAAGACGAGTTGAAACCATTTGTGTTTTGCGGTACCAGTGTGGGTACTAAACCGCAATACATAGAGGCAGCACAAGAATTGGGTCGAGTCATTGCTGAACGGAATATGCATTTAATATACGGTGGAGGTAATCTTGGACTGATGGGAATTGTTTCAAAGGCTGTACATGACGGAGGCAGTCCAGTTCTGGGAATCATCCCAAAACCTTTGGCGGAGGCGAATCTGATAGGACCATCGAACGGAGAAGAATTGCTCGTGCGGAATGGAATTTCAGAGCGACTGGTGGAAATGATTAACCGTGCAGATGCCTTTATTGCTCTACCAGGAGGTTTGGGCACGTTGGAGGAAATGTTTATAGTGCTATCTTGGGCGAACCTAAACATACACCAGAAACCTCTTGGATTGTTTAACGTTGATGGATTTTATGATTTTCTTTATGTGTTTCTTGAAGACAACCGAAGAAATGGGTTCGTAACAAAACCTGTGAACGAACTCCTTTTCACAGCCAGAACTGCGCAGGATTTAATTGACCAAATCTTGGCCTTTGAACCGCATGTGGACCCTATCATTTCCGAGATCAAATGGTCCGAGGACGATCGTGGTAAAAAGCGTAAACTGAATCTGGATCTTAACCTCTAAGTCTTATGTATTAGTATCTTGTTTATTTTGTGTTATTTAAATAATAAATAATAAAAAATGAAAAAATATGAAAACATTGAGTGAAAGAAGTCTTTGATAGTTAGACATATGTCCTGTGATGACATTGAATGCTGTAGGGGGAAACCCTAGAAACGATAAGTGCGAGACACGTTCTCTTCCGGTATTCTGAAGGGATTGATCTGAGTTAGACTCACGAGCACCTAATTACGGGATCCTAGTAGTAGAAGCCTGAGTGGTTACCAAGGTGACTAGTTGAAGAGATGATGTATTAGTGAATGACCGTTTGCCTGGGTGTCCACACTGGTTTACCGATGCTATGATATATGATATTGTTGGAAATAAAGAAAAAAGTCTCTAAAATAAAAAAGAAAAAGAAAAAGAAAAAGAAAAAATAGACCACCTATAACCGATAAGCGTGAAGCTACCCATGGGCGAGTATTAGGACCACCATGAGGAGAAATGCTACCTTAAAGGGTAGGTGTGTCCAAAAAAAAAAAGAAAAAAAAAAGAAAAAAAAATGAAAAGAATGAGACAAAAAAAAAGAAGATGAAAACCATATCATGTTGAGTATGCTGAAGTAATCACAGAATGTGATTAAGACATCCAGGTTGGTTAGACTCACTGGTTCGATTCTCTGAACGAAATCACCAAGTTGGCTTACTTAAGAACTAAGCTGCGAAAGAGCCTTAGCGCACACACACACTAGGAGTCTAGTTCAGATCACCTATTCAGACGATCGAAATTGAGTGTATCAAGTACTTTGAAGGTTCTTTGGTTTTGACACGAAGCATTCGTTGAGGATGAAAATATGTTTAGCTATTAAGATTGTCTCGAGGAGAGTAATATAATATATTGAAATAAATCATTGCATCATTATCAATCTTTGCCGGGTACGGCACTCTGCGGGTTGAGACCCACATCATTATCAGTCTTGCCGGGTATGGCACATTCGGGGCGAGGCCCGCATCATTATCAGTATCAGTCTTACCGAGTATGGCACTCTGCGGGTTGAGGCCCACATCATTATCAGTTCGAGGGCGAGGCCATATCAGCTTAGGGGCGAGACCCTACATCATCAATTCGAGGGCGAGGCCCATATCACATTGGGGGCGAGGCCCCACATCAGTTCAGATCAGTTCTGCCGGGTATGGCATTCTAGGGGCGAGGCCCACATCACATCAGTTCAGTATCAGTTGTGCCGGGTATGGCATTATGGGGGCGAGGCCCACATTAGTTCAGTATCAGTTCTGCCGGGTATGGCATTCTGGGCGAGGCCACATCAGTTCATATCAGTATCTGCCGGGTAAGGCATTCTAGGGGCGAGGCCCACATCAGTTTAGTATCATTTCTGCCGGGTAGGGTATGGCACTCTGCGGGTTGAGGCCCACATCATAATCAGTTTTTGCCGAGTATGGCACTTCAGGGGCGAGGCACATATCAGCTTGGGAGCGAGGCTCCACATCATCATCAGCTTGGGGGCGAGCCCATATCAGCTTGAGAGCGAGGCTCCATACCATATCAGCTTGGGAGCGAGGCTCCATATCATCATCAGCTTGGGGGCGAGGCCCATATCAGCTTGGGAGCGAGCCTCCATATCAGTATCAGTGTGAGAGCGAGGCCCATATCAGTATCAGTTCGAGGGCGAGGCCCATATCAGTTTCAGTCTCAGGGCCGAGGCCTACATCAACATCAGCATCAGTTTTCAGAGATGAGTCACAGGGTCGAGGCCTACATCAGCTACAGTATCAGTTTCGGGGATGAGTCCCAAGGCCGAGGCCCTCATCAGCATCAGCATCAGTTTTGGGGGCAAGGCCCATATCAGTTTGGGGCGAGGCCCACATTAATATCAGTTTGAGGGCGAGGTCCATATCAGTATCAGTTTGGGGCAAGGCCCATATCAGTTTGGGGCGAGGCCCACATCAGTTCAGTCAGGGGGCGAGGCCCATATCAGTATCAGTTTAGGGCGATGCCCATATCAGTATCAGTTTGGGGCGAGACCCATATCAGTATCAGTTTAGGCCTCGGCCTACATCACATCAGTATCAATCCCAGGGCTGAGGCCCATAACATCATCAGTATCAGTGTGGGGGCGAGGCCCATATCAGTATCAGTCAGGGGGCGAGGCCCATATCAGTATCAGTTTGGGGCGAGGCCCATATCAGTATCAGTTTTGGGCGAGGCCTATATCAGTATTAGTTTGGGGAGAGGCCCATATCAGTATCAGTTTTGGGCGAGGCCCATATCACTATCAGTCTTTACCGGGTATGACACTCTGGAGGCGAGGCCCACATCATTATCAGTCTTTGCCAGGTATGGCACTCTGCGGGTTGAGGCCCACATCACTATCAGTCTTTGCCGGGTACGGCACTCTGCGGGTTGGGGCCCACATCATTATCAGCTTTTGCCGGGTACGACACTCTGCGGGTTGAGGCCCACATCACCATCAGTCTTGTCTGGTATGGAAATCCGAGGGCGAGGCCCACATCATTATCTGTAGCAGTCTAGCCAGATATGGCACTCTGGGGGCGAGGCCCACATTATTATCAGACTTTGCCTAGTATGGCACTTCAGGGGCGAGGCCCATATCAGCTTGGGAGCGAGGCTCCACATCTTTATCAGCTTGGGGGCGAAGCCCATATCAGCTTGGGAGCGAGGCTCCACATCATCATCAGCTTGGGGGCGAGGCCCATATCAGCTTGGGAGCGAGGCTCCATATCATATCAGCTTGGGGGCGATGCCCATATCAGTTTGGGGCGAGACCCATATTAGTATCAGTTTGGGGGTGAGGCCCATATCAGTATCAGTTTGGGGCGAGGCCCATATCAGTTTGGGCGAGGCCCATATCAGTATCAGTTTCGGGGATAAGTCCCAGGGCCGAGGCCCACATCAGCTTCAGCATCAGTTTTCAGAGATGAGTCACAGGGTCGAGGCCCACATTAGCTACAGTATTAGGGGATGAGTCCCAGAGTAGAGGCCCACATCTGTTACAGTATCAGTTTTTGGGACGAGTCCCAGGGTCGAGGCCCACATCAGCATCAATATCAGTTTCGGGGATGAGTCCCAGGGCCGAGGCCTGCAGAAGCATCAGTATCAGTTTGGGGCGAGGCCCATATCTGTATCAGTTTGGGGCGAGGCCCACATCAGTTTCAGTCTGGGGGCGAGGCCCACATCAGTATCAGTTTAGGGGGTGAGGCCCATCAGTATCCATCAGGGTTGAGGCCAATATTTTATCAACATTTTTGGGATGCGTCCCAGGGTTGTAAACCCATATCATCAGCAGTTTTTGGGATGTGTCCCAGGGTCGAGGCCCATATTGTCAGTAGTTCCAGGTCGAGATGCGTACCCAGGGTCGAGGTGCCCACTACATCATCATATTCAGGGCGTGGTCCCTATTGTCAGCGGTATTGGGTCGAGATGCGTGCCCCCGTTGTCGTTTGTAGTTCCGGGTCGAGATACGTACCCAGGGTCGAGGTGCCCACTACATCATCATATTCAGGGCGTGGTCCCTATTGTCAGCGGTATTGGGTCGAGATGCGTGCCCATGGTCGAGATGCGTGCCCCCGTTGTCGTTCGTAGTTCCGGGTCGAGATGCGTACCCAGGGTTGAGCCCACTGCATCATCATATTCAGGGCGAGGTCCCTATTGTCTGCGGTATTGGGTCGAGATGCGTGCCCAGGGTCGAGATGCGTACCCCCATTGTCGTTCGTAGTTTTGGGTCGAGATGCGTACCCAGGGTCGAGGTGCCACTACATCATCATATTCAGAGCGAGGTCCCTATTGTCAGCGGTGTTGGGTCGAGGTGCTCAGGGTCGAGGTGCCCCCGTTGTCGTTCGTAGTTCCGGGTCAAGATGCGTACCCAGGGTCGAGGTGCCCACTACATCATCATATTCAGGGCGAGGTCCCTATTGTCAGCGGTATTGGGTCGAGATGCGTGCCCAGGGTCGAGATGCGTGCCTCCGTTGTCATTTGTAGTTCCGGGTCGAGATGCGTACCCAGGGTCGAGGTGCCCACTACTTACATCATATTCAGGGCGAGGTCCCTATTGTCAGCGGTATTGGGTCGAGATGCGTGCCCAGGGTCGAGATGCGTGCCCCCGTTGTCATTTGTAGTTTCGGGTCGAGATGCGTACCCAGGGTCGAGGTGCCCACTACATCATCATTTCGAGGGCGAGGTCCCTATTGTCAGCGGTGTTGGGTCGAGGTGCTCAGGGTCGAGGTGCCCCCGTTGTCGGTTCTAGTTCAGGGTCGAGATGCGTGCCCAGGGTCGAGGTACCCACTACTTCATCAGTTCGAGGGTCGAGGTGCCCCAGTTGTCGGTTGCAGGTATTGGGATGCGTCCCAGGATCGAGGTCCACTGCAGCATCAACTCAGTTCAAGACAGCAGGCAAGTCAGGTGGCAGCTGGCGAGCCAGGTAAGTAAAAATGCATTGCACGAACTTTGATAGGACTGTCATTATCACACACTGCACAGATCCCATCAAAGTGGGGGCGACTGTAGGCATTGCATTTTTGCATATCAGCCCAATGATGAGCCTCGAATGGAGGCACTACTTTTTAGTTGCGGAAGTTGCGGAAAGCTGTCGTCGGAAGGGAAAGGTCAAGAGTCGATATTTTATTGGATTTGGTTCGCTTGTTCAAGTTTCAGGTTCGCTCGTTCGGTCTCAGTTTTGAAATCATCATTGGCACAAAACCCTCGCAAGCAACATTTCCTTGGCCCAAACACCAAGCCCACCTAAACCAAAAATACCCCACGTCCAAACCTATTTCACATGCCCATTTCCCCTTTTCCATAAACCAATTACACAAAATGCCAAATCCCCCCCACTTTCCGAAACACTTTCAAATAAACAAATCTGCACCCATTCCTCATATGCCTACTCCCATGTGTATCACCTCCCATCACACACTAAATAATAAACAAACTCCAAACACCAACCACCAAGAAATAAAAATCCAAAATAAGCCCATGCATCTCACGTCTTTCACCAAATAATGAACAACAAACCCATTCCTACAACCATTATTCCCCTGCACCCTATTCACGCCATTAGCCTCAACTTCACCCACTCCTCTACAGCAGCCCATACACTCGGTCCCCCTCTTTCTCACTTCAAAACAAAAGCACCCCTCACGCAGCAGCCCGGATCCTCTCTCTCTCCAGCACCCACGCCACATAGCACCCTCAGCAATACACACGTGAAACCTACCCTCTTTCTTCCCCCCACAAACCCTCACGTCAAGACTCCTCACTAACTGAAGCTCACGAATAGAACCCATACACTGCAGTTCACTAGTCACGACCCCCCCATGCACAAGACATTCACGCACCATATACCAACCATCGTCCTCTACCCTCTCTTCATTCAGCAAGCCCATAGCCTCACAAACTGCTAAGACTACCCCTAACTTCCTTCACTGCCTCACACAGACAAGACACCACGCCCTCAACACTGACGCACAGCTACACCCCATCAACTCTGCTCTCCCCCTGACTGGACCCCCTCATACTCACGTCATAAGGCCACACATAACAGCCCCAACCTTGACAGAGAGACACATCCATCACTCTCTCGGCACCTCTCCTCTCTCGGCAAAAGAACCCTTGCAACTCATCACTGCCCATCAACACAATGTCCCTCTCACAGCCCTAACTCACTGCCTTAAGCCATTTTAGCAGCCCCCCCTCGGCTTCACTTCACGCCAAGAACCCTAGACCTCACTCAACCCTCATCACCCTCACGCCCTTAAGCTCACCATGCAGCCTCATAGCCCTACACACAGCCACGCATGAATGGCACTCAGATCCTCATTCACGTTCAACACACACTCACAGCTCCCTTTCATGCTAACCATCACGCACCACTCTCCCTCATCAAATAAACCCTAGCCTTCATTCAACAAACACACTCCAATCAACGCCATAGCCTTTACCTTCGCAAGCCACTGCCTCCAAAGCATCGTCCAGCAAGCCCCTAACATGCAAGCCAAAACTGCAGTACCGAGAACCCTAGCCATTGTCTTCAACGTGCACGCCCACTGACCCTTACACACCTCTCGGCTTTGCACAAGAAGCTTGATCACAAACCCTGCTCGGCATCTCCTTCAACGCACACAGTCTAGAGGACCAAAGGAACCAGCCAACTGACCTTCACCACGCCATAAGCATGCACCCACTGCCGAGCCGAGAGACCTCCATGAACCGTATCATCCACTGCCGAGCCCTATCTCTTTAACGTACATCACCCTTCACTGCCACAAGCTTCATGCTCACGTCCCTGCTAAGCCAAATAACAAAGAACCCAGTCAATAATAACAGCCTTGCACTCCCCTTATCAGCCGAGAGAACAGGCCACAAAACCCTCACTGCCAGAGCAAACAGAAGCCACAAACCCAGCCCCACACGCACCAAACTGCCGTGAAACCATCCCTCACACTGCCTCCAAGCCACGTGAAAACAGTAGCCAAAACTGAGAACAAAAAAGTCCAAAGATAGCCTGAAAACTCGAGTTAAAACAGTGAGTAAAACAAAGAAAACGGCGAGCGAAAATCGCGAGTAAAAACGGACAAAATAGTGAAAATAGTGGACCAGTAAAAACAGAGAAAATAGTGAACCTGTGAAAACAGTGGAAACAGCGAACCCGTGAAAACAGCAGAAACAGCGGACCAGTGAAAACAGCAAAACGATATCCCTTCCGGCACCGTGGAACGCACTCCCGGAAAGCGACTAAAAAGGTAAGACCTGAGGGCACCCTTTTATCTTATTTCCGTTATTTATTTTCTAAGCATGATGTAGTCGTTTAAGTTTATTATTGCTTTATGCATGATTAGGATGTTTAATATGTTATAGTTTTATGCATGACTAGTTGGTTGTGCTTGAGCATGATTTATTGTTTAGTATGATATTTATTTTCCTATGCATGATTAGGTTGTTTAGTATGATGTTTAATGCATGATTAGTTGGTTGTTTCTAAGCATGATGTAGTCGTTTAGTATGATATTTATTTTCTTATGCATGATTAGGTTGTTTAGCATGATGATGTTTTATGCATGGTTAATAGGTTGTTCTTAAGTATGTTGTGTAGACTTGTTTAATATTGCACAAATCCATTCATTACAAACGACATAAGTAAGGGACCATTCTGAACCCAACAGTTTGAGGTCTTCCCTTGCGAGGGGTGAGTGCGGCCTTAAATCATTTTCCCGGTTCACACCGGGTGGCGACTCCATGTTATTTCGAATTCCCGACCGGGACGCGAGCCCGGAACAGCGTCGCCCAGTTCCTGTTTGTTAGACAGTTATGACCCATAGCGTCACTATTTTGTAAATGATATTGTATTATTGTACAAAATTAACTATGTAGTAATGAAATTGCCTTTTACCATTTTGTAATTATTACTTTGATATAAATGGTAAGAGTCCCTATGATTAGTTCCGGATTATGATGATATGAGACGGTATCAATCCATAAAGGTTTAATCATTAAATATCCCTAGTCGTAGTATTATCGAGATTGGACATCGATAATGCAGAATAGACTAGTACTGCACTTGTGCATGTTGTGAGGGCACAACGACATAGTTCTCATATATTTAAGTATAGGATACTTATGCAAGTGCGGTAGGAGGTTGTGTTTTACCGATGGTACGGAAAACAGCTTCGCTCTGGATAGACCCCGCGGAATCCCATTGGTAGTATGTCTGCGTGTCTATGGGAGTCCGCTTCAGGGTAGGTGCATATGATCTTAACCTGAGACTTGCATCGCTAGTACTTACGACAATCGGTAAATTTTAGTTTTGGTGGTCCAGGGCTTTAACGGGTTCTGTGTACACCTCTTCTGGATTTATCGAGAATCGTAGTGTATTGGGTGTGATGTCAAGATGGAAGTATCACTTCAGACATATGGAGATGATGATCGCGAGGGATACAGAACTAGTACTCTATAATGGTTGCAACCATCGGGATAATATGACTAGGTCAGGATTATCCGATTCAAAGAGACTGGTTGCTTGATGTCCGATATGTGTATCGTATGGGGCAGACACATCTCCAGCCCCAGGCCTTACATGTGATCATCCGATACTGGTTCGATATACACTGTACTACGGTATACTACGCCTGTTATAGATCTTATATTCCAATAAGAATATTTCTGGAGAATTGGGTAGGCATGGCGTTTTGCTAGAGGCTAACCTTGTCTTGTAAATCGGTAAAAACGTAGTACTTGGTACGTACGTGTTCGGATAACCTGACGACCGTATTTACTGCCAACATATCCAGAGATCTCTTGGGTCGCTACCCGAAGATTCACCAATGACGTATGATTCAAACTCGATTAATCTTGGATTAATTACGGAGAGACTTTATCTTGGATAAAGTACTATACATAGAGAGAGAACGATTAATTTGGAATTAATCGTAAAAATATTATATTCGATATAATAATCGAAATTCGATTTCGACACGAAATTAAAATTAGATTTTAATTCGGGCAAACGAGTTAATTTAGAATTAATTCGTTAGCGACGTAAATAATAATTTCGCTAGGCGCAATTATTTATTTAAATTCGATTTAATTAACGTCGCAACGTAAGTTCGGTATTTCGGAAATATCGAACCCGAACGCGTGAGTGCACGTGGGCCCACTTTCATTTGGAAACGTGTGGGGCCCACATGACACATGTCATATTATGCATTATTTAATTCTAATGCATTGCATGGAGATAGTGTACAATGTACTCAATGGTTTTGCATGGAAATTGAGTGTTTGACACTCTAAGCCATTGCATGATTTGTGTCATAAGTTTATTATTAATTTAATAATATTATGGCATAAATATAAATTGATTTTTTGTATCAAAATCATTCAACTCTCCTCTCTCTCTCACATTGCGCGAAACTACATGCAGTTTTGGGCTCTCCATTTCTTCAATTTTTGTGGCAAGATTTGAAGAAGTTGTGCATTCAAAATCACAACAAAGGCTTAGCACCTTCAAGGGATCATACATAGGTGATATGGGAAACTAATCCTTGAGCTTGGAAGGATCAAACTCGACTTGGAGTCCCTCTTTTTTCTTGCCGAGAGCTTCACTGCACAAGGGAGGAATTTCGCATCATCTAAGCATCCATTTTCAAGTATTGTGAGTATGATTCCACCATACTTCAATTATTCATTCATGTTTTATATATTTTGCTTGTTCTTGTTGATCTTGGGGCTTGGTTATTTTTTCCAACAATGGTATCATGAGCTTAAAGAACATGCAAATATATTAGGATGTTATTTGGGGAAAATTGTATGAAGCATGATTTGATGAGTTTGCTTGATTAAATATGCTTAGATGTATGTTATTTAGATTATACATCATCATTTCATGGAAAATAAATTGGATTAATTTTTTGCAACCCAAATGAGGCTTGGCCGAATACATGCAAGCATATGGACTAGATGATTTTTTAATTTTAAGACATTAGATGACTTGAAATAATATGGAATGATGATTGTAACTCGATTGTATTGAAAACGAAATCGGAACCATTTTAATCACCTTGGCCGAATGCTTGATGGAGGATTAGGGACTTGATTTTTTGATTAAATAATGTTGGACATATATTTAAGATAAAAATATGATTAATGGATTTATTTGATAGTTTGGGAATATTGATTTAAAGGATTAATCATGATAATACACTTTAATTATTAAGTTATAAAATTTGGAATTTTAAAATTTGGTTAGTTGGGCTTAATTTTGAATTGGGCCTAAAACTATTATATTTGGACATAATGGGCTTGGTTGGGCCAAGTAGATTTGGACCATTTGGATTGGATCCAAAATGGGCCTAAATCACACCATTTAAGCCCAAATGTAATAAATGGGCTTTTATGTGTAATTGGGCCTTATGGGCTTGATATTGATTTTATGGAATATGAGGGTGATTCCTTATTGGGCTTGGTAATTGGGTTTGACCCATACATTGACCAAAACCCAAGCCTAAAGAAATCAATTGAAAGCCCATCGGACTTTAATTAAACGGACATTAGATGTTAGTTGGGCTTTGAGACCCGATTGTATTAGATTTGGAATCTAAGTTATAAAAGCACAATAAAA